>LPNX010481336.1:43072-116262 GCA_001517045.1 Pseudotsuga menziesii
ATAGAACATAGCCACTATCACTATGAACTATCAATATGATATTGAAACTATAAAAATAATTCAATATTCCACCAAGATCATATTTCTAATCAAGGATAAAGCACAAATTCCCAAGCAGGATTCCTTAACCAGTGTTCCAAAAAACAAGCACTTTCATCAATCAATTTATCTGCATATCTGACCATCCATGGAGGCCGAATTTGTAGAGTGATATAAAACAATTAAAACATTAAATAAACATAATTCAATATGGAATCAATATTAGATCTCTAATCAAGGAGAAATCATAAATTTCCAAGCAGGACTCCTCTACTAGTGTTCCAAAAAACAACCACTTTCATCTATCAATTTATCTACATATATGACCATCCATGGAGGCATAATTTGCATAGTGAACTGTAGTAATTAGCACATGAAATAACATAATTCAATCCCTTATCAATATCATATCTCAAAATAAGTAGAAAAACACCAATTTCTAGGCAATTTCCAAGCAATTAAACCATCAGATTTGCATCCAACCATTGTTATCTCTACCAAGCTTTTCAAAAATAAAATTTTCATCTATGCAGTAGTGGAAACTTCATATAAAAATATTAATTTACAAAAAAATAAACCACTTATATCATTAATGTACAACTGGAATCAATCGGGCCATGTTCCGCCCAGCTAAGGCACTACCAAGCCAGATCTCACTTTGACGAGCCACCCCCAAGTTGAGGCCAAAGATACACAATATATGTGCACTTAAGAATAGATCAAGTATCAGTTTGATAATACAAACTCAATTCCTCACCACCTAATTTCTCCTCCGCCTCACTATCAGGTACAATGGTAATCCATTCACCCCCTAGGTCCCTCAAGACATCGCCATTGGCCATTGGGATTTATATGTAGGTTTAGGATGGAGACAAGCATTGGAAAAAGAGGAACTATACTAGAGTTTTCTAGGCTTACCAAAAATTCCATACCATATCACAGTGCTTCAAGCACAAAGTTCATTCACATAGTGGAGCATACATGGCTTCCCCAAGCTCATAAGCTTACCAAGATCTCAACATCAAGGTATGAACAACCACTAATAACTAGCCATAATAAACAACCTTAAATGAGGAGATAAACCATGGATTTATAGACCAAAGAAGGCAATACCAAACAAAGGGGATCAAATCAAACCAAGGTAATCTAGCTTGAGCCAACCCCAGGGGGTAACTCAACCACAAGAGGCTAACTTGAATCCAACCCAATCAATTCGAATTTCAAGGAGAGTGGCTCCAAGTCACTCTACCCAACTCAAATTCATGTGGGGACACCTCATCCATGAAGAGGAAATAAAATTAGTGAGGTGAGGAGTTACACAATCCAAGGAATCTTCCCAAAATAGCAAAGGAGGGGTTACATAAGGAGTTACGCATACCGAGGCTAAAAATAGCCAATGTTGATGCACTTGTGCAAGTGGGGGTTAAAAAACCAAGTGTAACCTACAAAAGGAGTTACAAAACCATTAAAGGGGCTTAATCAACAAGTGTCATCCACCCAAATACCAAGGAGGGTGCATGTTAAAGAAATGTAACTTTGAAAGATATTCTATTGTACTTTTATATTATTATTATTCCTCCTTTGAGAGATGTCCTTGATGTAATTGGTCATCTAAAAGTCATGAGATAAAACCTCCATTGTAAGTCGGGGAAATAGTACCCACAAAATTATTTTATATATGTTATTTTGAGTCTCCCTAAGTAATTCAGCCCTGTTTGGAGCAACAAGTCGACCCTGATGGGTTATTAGGTCACTGACTTTGTGAGTATAAATAGGTGAGGTTCCTCCCTCATTTAGACACACTTCACACTCAAGCAAGTGTATAAGAGAGATAAGAAGGAGTCCAACTGAGAGAGGAAGTTTCTAGTCTTGTTTTTGGGTTTTTACACTGTACTTGGTTGAATTCTATATCAAGGAAGTTTTATTGGGTTTTCTCCCCCACGAGGGTTTCCTGGGATAAATCTTTGTGTTCTCTTTGTGATATTGTGCTTGAATTTTGAAGATATTCATATGGTAGAAATGGAAATAAGAATGTGGCACTATATAATTGAACATAATAGTTAGGACTTGTAACACATGAAGCAAAGGCCACCAATAATAGTTAGAATGAAGCCTTAAAGGAGAAAGACACTTGGATAAAACATAAGCAAATAGACCCTAAAAAATGCAAAGGATTAGTTCTAGTAAGAGTCTAATTGTGTTATTTGATAAAGGAGCACCTGCTTGTCAATTGTCAACTTTTGTAACAATTTCTGGATTAATGTAGAATTTAGTTTTTGTAATGTATTTTGTGTGGTTGCAAAGTGAACCACTCAAGGGATGTATTGGTTCATATTGGATATTAATCAAATAAGGACCTTGATTAAAATATTGGTTGTCTCCATTCCATATGGCGATGATGTACTTTATTATTTTTCCATGTTTTTTATTATGGAATGGAATCAATTTGCTTGAATCTATGTTAGTAGCTTGGCTTAACCAAGAATATGGTTCTAGGTTTGTGTATTCTTAAAATATTGTTTGCATTGATCAAGTTTGTTCCTAGATGGTTAGTTAATGTGGATATGGGTGTGATAGGATTGGTATTCGTCGCAATCATCATACTATTAAAGACTTGTGCAACCTTTATTCATGTCAAAATGCTTCAATTGAGACCTTACCCTTCATGGGGATTGAAAATGTCAATGCTTAAACTACATTGGACACCCTTTTGGACAAGAATACATACCTTGGTCTATATTTATCCAGCATGCTTGGTGTGTTTGTAATCAATTGAACTAAAAAATATTTGATGGCACTTTAAATATGAATTTATAAAATCCACTAAGGAATATGAGCCTCCTTTACTATACAAAATTCCAAACAAATAAGTAACCCTAATGTAGTAAAGGATACACTTTGTTTCCTTCCAATTAATCTCATTAGGATCTTGCATGAAACAAGAAACTAAACCAACAAAAAAGGATATGTCTAGTCAATTATGGCTCAAGTACAAATACTTGTTACCAACTATCTATACAAGGTAGGATCAACCTTAGGTGTCAAACACATGATAGAATTGTTAACATCAAACCTAAAAGGAGAGGGGACATACTTGGAGTATTACATAAGAAACTTGTGAAGTAAATCAAGATCATACTTAGGTTGGGAAATAAAGATGCCCTTTTTCATAATCCTGGACTTGAATATCAAGGAATTAATGAAGAGGTTTTAAGTCTAACATCTAAACTTAGATCATAATACTAGACTTTAGATGGTTTATCTTGTGTTTCTAACTCCTAGTGATGACTACGTAATTGACATAGAGAAAAAGAATTAGTAGTTCACCATTAACAGTTTTAGTGTATACATTAACATCTTACTAATATCTTGAAAATCTAGAATCGAGAAGGAAAATTCCTATCTTCTCATACCAAGCTTGGGGAGCTTCCTTGAGACCATCAAGTGACTTCCTAAGGCAGAAAACAAGAGAGGGGTCACCTTCAGTAAAACTGATAGGTTGTTCCATGTGGATTTCCTCAACCCAATTGGAAGAGGAGCAGTTAGAAGTGCAAGATCAACAACTTGGAGGTGACGGAGGAAAAAGCGGTTCTTATGCACACTCTTCATTTGAACAAGAAGGATTTCCATTGAAAAAATATACATGCCCTCAGGAAGAACAAGATGACGAAGAGAAAAATGACAAAGAAGAAAATGTAGGCACATTTGCAAAGAAGTATTCATAAAATCGAACATATCTCCAAAAGATAACCTGCTATGAGGTTTGAGCTACAAATATCCTATATGCCTTAACATATTTATAGCAGAAAACAAAGATAAAATTCTCAATATTCAAGCTTCATACCTTCATGCTTTTCACTCGAATATGGGCCCAAGATTTGCATCTAAACACTTTTAAATTACTTACATAAAGCTTCATTTTAGTCCAAACTTCTTCTAGATTATATCCAGTATCCTCAATAGGAGTACCATTCAAAATATAGTATGTGCAATTTATAGCTTCAACCCAAAGCTAAGGGGCTTAATTTTATAGATTCAACCATACAATTTTCCATTTCTTTTAAGTATGCAATTCTTACGTTCACCATTCTATTATGATGTGAAGGGAATAATAAATTGAATTTGTATGCCATGTGTGGAGAAAAAATCAATGATTTTTTTAAACTACATATCCCCCTTCATTATCAATGTGAATTCCCTTAATTATATGTTTTGATCGATTTTCTAAAAGCAACAAGAATATTGAAAACTTCATGTTTTAGATTAATAAAGTACACCCATGTATGTTAGGTGTTATCATAAAAGAAAGTGAAAATATACCGCACCCCAAAAAAGGATGGAATGGAGAATGGTCCACTTTTGTCACTATGAACCAAATCTAATGGTACTTATGCTCATCCTTATTGGTAGGATGGAAATGGACCTCTGTTATGATTACTAAGTACACAACCATAAAATGAACCATTATTACAAGATATAATATGCAATTCATGCACCATATGGTTCTTCAAGAGTTACTGCAAGTAATGGTAGTTCAAATGACCAAACCACTCATGCCAAATTTTGCTCAACTCATCAGTGTGAGAAATCATGAATTTGGTGGTGGATGATGAGGGCTCAAAAATGTCAAAATTACACATTCTAGAATAACCAACAACCTATCCTAAAGAAATTCCATGATTCAGATACTTGGGATCTCAAATTACAACATCATGATGTGAAAAATAAATAGTTTTTCCATCACCTGAATGAGTGATTTGATAAGTTGATAAGGCGGGAACATATAGCACATTATTGATTTTCCCATTATTTAGATTTATAGTTGTTCTTGGAGAGATTATTATTGTGTGATACTGTAATGTCCCAAATTTTTCATTGGGTCACAATGGCCAAATCACATTTTCCATATTCATGAAAGTTGTCAGATGGATGCTAAAATTCAAATAATTGCCGAGGAAAATCACTAGTTTCCTAGGTTGGGGGTGGAAGCTTTGAGATTTGGAATAAAGGGGATAATAAATGATGTTTAGACATTAAAAGGGGATAAATATTTAATAATTTATCTTATTAAATAAATACAATAGAAAATTTAAGTGACAATGGAGCATGGAGACACATGGAGACTATGGGGCCCACACAAGCTAGAAAATTGGTGCCACATGGAATCCTCCTCTTGAAATATTGAATCTATGGGAAGCCTAATGTTTTTTGATGGATTATAAGGTTAATATACTTGTCCATATACTCCATAGGTATAATTTGGGATTAATTGTAACTTACATGGTAGAGGAATATCCAAATGGGAGTTTCAAGGACACTTGGCTAGATTCCCCTTACATTTATGACATCTATGACACCAATGATGGAGATTCTATGAAATTTATGAAGCAATTCAGATATGAAGGATGAAATATGACATATGTGACATTTCAGTCCTGAATACAATCTTATAGGGCGCTCATGGGATTTGGAGAAGGCCAAGAGGCTCCTATCCAAATTTGGGGGAAGATGGAAGAGGAAGAGAGAGGCCACATGGAAAAGCATGAGAAACTACACCAATTAAACTTGGATTGGGTTTATGTATGATTTGGGGAACCTTATAAGGCTAAATATATTTATAAAATACATTAATAAACCAAGAGAATGTATTTTTATCATTTGATGAATTTGGGTTTGTGAAGAGAGAGCTAGTGGATGACTAGTTCCTTGCTTTAGCCAATTTCGAGGGTGAAAGATTCACATCCTAATTGGTGATTTGGATATGCCACTTAGGTATTTAAAGGAGATTAAATGGAGTCATAATTTACAGTTTCAATCTATATGAATCTCATTTAAATCTCAATATCAACTTGTTCTTCTGTTCATCTCAAGTTTTCTCACCATATTTCAGCTCTATGGAGTGAGGTGCACTTAGTGAGCTACCCATCTCTTTGAGGGAGATTCTCTTTATAAATTATTCTATATTCTGATGTAAATGTTATGTTATTTTATTTCATAAATATCTCAGGTCTAAATTCCAAGATATCTCATGTATTATTGTCCAATATTGAAGAAACAATGCCATTTCCCCAATACCTTGTTGTAAACTCTTGCAACCTTGATGGAATCGAATATATGTGTGCACCATTGATTATTTATAAATTAAGGAAATTTAATTAATGTATAAAATGGTTTTCATGTTCATTAACTGAGAATTTCTGGCCATTGGGTCTAATTTCATATCATTTGGAGCAAACTACGTCTCGTTTCCCCAAGGGTCCAAAACTAGTTTTTTATATCTGATTGAAGGAAGTGATAACAGTCATGGGAGGCCGATTGGTTATGAATATGAGTCTATGATAATGTATTATACATATCCCCTTGTTCAATTTTATAATTATAGTTGGTTGAATCACACTTGGGAATCCATTTCTATCATTCACCTCGAGGGGGATTTGAGCCCCAAAATTGCTAGTTCAAGCATCTATCTTATTCAGAATTTGATATAGAGTTGTAGAATTAATTGAAAGGACATAATACATACATTAAAATTATAATTAATTTATTATATCACTCATACACCTTATGGTACAATTCTAGAACATTTGGATCTATTTGGAGTCATCTACCATTGGGGGTTGGAACCTCGCAACTACTAGTAAATTCATGGAGTTCTCTTGGATACCTATTCGACCCCAAAACCACATATGATGCTTCAAATATACTTTAATTAATTTCTGATAACAGATACAAGTATAATACCCACCATTAGTGAAATTTGTATAGTGTTGTGAAGATATTTTTTCCAGGACCCAAGGGGGATTTCCACCTCCCAAATTGACTAGTCTTGTTCCAAAACTTATTCCCTTGAAAATCGCAGACCATGGTTGGGTATATAAGTTGATTATATGTCTGGTAGATGTTATAATATTTCCCATCACCCCTCATGACCTTCCTCACCAAGTTTGAAAGCAATTGGAGGAATTTTGGAATCAACTGAATCCATATAACTAGAGTTGTAAGAAGATGAATTTGAGTACATTGTGAAAGAATTGAAGAATTGGTCATTTTGATAAAATTTCCAAAAAGGGAAAATTACAGATACTAGGGTGTGATCCTATGAGATGATAAGTTTTGTGCTATGCAAGTAAACACTTGAATTCCATAATCACTAAGTTGGAGCTTGAATAGTTTAAATTAGCAATTGCAATATTTAATTTTTTATAGGATTAAGTGCAGTGAGATTATTTTCAATTGATAAAAATGAATTAAATATTTTTTCCCAAATATGTGCTCAAACTTCAACCATGATTGTTGCAATGTGTCTGGGTTCTAAATATGAAATTTCAATTCCTTAGATACATACAAGATTATGAGGCCATCTTACTGTATTATCATGATTCAAATGTTTTACAAACCTCTCATTATCCAATGACGTGAGATATAGAAGTAATGATTGGTTCTTGTCAAATGGATCTCTTTAGGGTTAGTAGACACTTTTCACATCATAAATAATAAAGAATAATGATATCCAACAAAGGACACCAACGCATAGAGTGCAAAAAAATAGTTAGCCTCATGTGTTAACTTAAGAGATCATTAGCCAAGCATGAGATATCTCACCCCAAAGCTGAGGAGATCATGGGATAAACTCTCTTGATCCCCTCGAGGTTAGGCTCTGTACTTAGGGATGATGATTACCATGTTTACCATCCATGAATGATAGGGAATTACTCAAAGGATTTTTTGCAAGGTTGTTCCTTGGAAAAAAAAGAGTGCAAAAAGATAGATATCTTAAAAAAGTGAGACTCTAAACTTTGTATGTATTAGGAAGTTATGCCCTTGAAAAATATCCAAAAAGAGGATTATGCCTATTTTTCTATAAAAAAAGTGAAACTTCAACAATTTCAAAGAAAATTTTCTACTTAACCATTTATGTCATTGAGAAGAGAACTAAGAAATACACAATCTAAAAAAAATAGTGAAACCCCACGCTTTGTGAAAAACTTAGAGTAGTTTAAAAAACACTTTCAAATACAAGATGTTGAATCATGTAGGGTGACTTGAACTACCAGGTGGATGTTTCTATTGGCCCAGATGGAGATGACTATCCAAATTGACTAGGTGGTGAGGTTGATATAGCAAGTGATTTTACCTTGTTGGTTGGGAAAAAAATAATTTAAACATACAACCTATTGGCATTATCAAAGGAAGTGGTGCCACATGCCAATTTTGACTACTTATGATTACAACACGGCAAGATAAGGTGGAGTAATGTGCCACTAATAGTTGCTTGTGAAGTTGACATGGTAAGAGAAGTCGATTCCATCTATCATTGTTGGTTGGTTGTGATATTGACATGGCAACATGTGATGCCTAGTTTCTAGGGAAAGAAGAGTTGATGTGGCACCTATGTTAAGGTTGAAATTAGTTCAAGGTCAAGTGTGTGGTTGAGTTATGTCATGATCAAAGAAGGGTTATGGGAGACCTTAGGTTCAAGGGATAGAAACTATGCATTGGTGGGAGTTGAATGGATCAACTAGAAGACCACCAAAAATTGCAACACTATAAGTACTCCTTAAAAGAGCATTGAAAAAGTTGGGAAGAGCACCAATGGAATTGGGGGTAGTGCTAGTGTGAGGGTGAGGAGTATGCTATCAACATGGTTCGAATTCAATATGTAGGAGTGGTTCTAGGAAAATGTGGAGGCTAAGGTAAGGTAAAATGTGTAAGGGAGGACAACCAAGACGAGTTTGGCCAAATGGAAGAAAAAGGGGAGGTGAATGAAGAGGGGTTAAAAACCTTGGAAATTGTATACAACCCTCCTAGAACTAGATAAGAAAAACACAACATATTAATTCTATCACAACTATCTTGGGACAAAGTATAAACTCACAAGTGATTCAATTGACAAATTACACATGAAAATGATGCAACAGTACTACAATAGGAGGTTGCAATTCTGTATAATCAATAATGGAGTGAATAATATAATATAGTCTCATGCAAAATGCATGAATTCCAAGCTAATTCAAATACTCAAGGAGGTCATTTAAATTACATGGATGAGTGTAGCTTAACTGAATTGCAGACACACTCAGATTACTTAGTTAACCACTAAACTGATCAATAACTGAGTGTCACACCAAGTCCTAACTGAATCAGAGTGCAATAGATGACTAATTCTAACTGAATGTGACTCAACACATGTCATTTCATGTCCAACTCAAGGTGGTGGTGCATCCCTAACTCCAAGTAGCTCCGATGGAGTTAACTGAAGTGCCACTTGTCATCAGAAGTGGTTGGAGGCGCCCTAATTGAATCCAATTCATAAATATTAGCCAAAAATAGACAAATAATATATGGAGGCACATTTACAACTCAGCTTAACTGATTGTTAGGTGAAACAACAATCAATTAGCAATTAGGTGCACTTATGACACTTAGATCACCCCAGAATTTCTCCCTATTTGAAGGAGGAAGCCCATTTAGCCTCCCCAAATGAAGGAGAAGTCTTAGTTGGCCTCCTTGACTGAAGGAGGGCATGGGTGTGCTCATGTTGATGTCATAGTGTGCTCATATGATTCCAAGTAAATCAATTAAACTTAGGATAGTGGGAAAATAGGCCAAAATTGACCAAATAAGTGTGCATGTTGGGTAAATGACTCCAACGCCCCCCCTTAAGCTATACTCAGGAGGAGTAAAATAAAATGCATGAAATGATAGGGCCCCAAAAAAAATGGCCATAGGTAACCTTGTACAAAATATGTAACTCTAACAATACTCAAAATAAAAATCAGTGAGGAAAGAGGGAAAACCCATTGGGAACAAAACCCCCCCTCAAGCTGAACACTAAAGAAAACATCTGATAACCCTGATGAACTCACCCCCAATAGTGAACGGAGGTAAGTGAAATTTTTATGTGAAAATATCTTGGTGAAGATATCTATAATATGCTCATCTATAGGGCAGTATTGCAGAACTATGGTCCTGTCATGCACCAATTCCCTGATGTAGTGCATGTGATTCTCTATGTTCTTGGTCCTCTACCTGATAACTGGACCTGTGGAGATATTAATAGTAATTTGATTTTCATAAAATATGACTATGGAAAAAGTACTACCAATCTCAAAATCTGAAAGAATTTCTTGCAACCAAACAGCTTGGATGCAAGCATTCACTGCTCCCCTGTACTCGGCCTCTGCTGAAGACAATGCAATGGTGGCCTATTTTTTACTACACCAACAAATGGGGCCACGAAGAAACATAAATAAAATCCTAGAAGTTGACTTTTGATCAGTAGAATCTCCTACCCAATCTGAATCTATATATCCAACCAACTCTAGCTCTAAATCTGTAGCATAGTGGATGTCGTAGGATCTTGTGCCCTGAATATATTGAAGGATACTCTTGGATGTCTTCCAATGTAGGTCATGAGGCTGGTGCATGTATATTGATACTTCATTCACAGCATAACATATATCAGGTCATGAATGAATCAAGTAAATCAATCTACCACTCAGCTGGCGGTAGATAGTGCAATCCATGGGTGGAGTGTTTTTTCCCTCTTCAAGGCTGAATCCTGAGAGGAAAGGGAATGGAGCAGCATTACATTCAGCCATGTTAAAATTAACTAACAGGTCTGAAATTTATTTATACTAAGTTACCATTTTCCCATAAAATTTTGTGCAATTTCGAGCCCCAAAAATTGTTTAAGCAATCCCAAATCGCTCATCTCAAATGCATCATGGAGGGCAGTTTTTATGAATGAAATGGAAGCAAGTGTGCTACCAGTAATCAAGATATCATCAACATATAAAAAAATGATAAGTAAATTACCATCATACTACTATATATAAACATTCGGATCAGAATTACACGTTTGGAAGTTTTGTGAAAGGAGGAAGGTATCCATCTTGGCATACCATGATCTTGGGGCTTCTTTCAACCTGTATAAAGACTTCTGCAATTTGCAAACCAAAGTAGGATCTGAAATGTAGAACTTAGGCTGATTCATGTATATTTCCTCATTAATATCTCCATGTATAAATTCACTCTTAACATCCATATGATGCACCTCCCAATGCTTAGATGCTGAAATTTCCAAAACTAGGCGGATGGAGTCCATCTTTGCCATTGGTGCAAAGGTCTCATGGTAGTCCACTCCTTAGACCTGGGAGAAAATTTTGCAACCAGAATTTCCTTATACTTGTATATTGTTCCATCATCAGTAACATTTTTCTGAAACACCCACTTGCATTGAACTAATTTCCTTCTAGGTGGAAGGGAAACTAGCTCCCAAGTAGCATTTTTTCGAAGAGAATTAAACTCTTCGTCCATGGCAGCTTGCCATCTCGGATCTTTCTGAGCATGGTATTAAGACTTTGGATATGAACCTATCATTAAATAACAGGTTTATGACAGTAAATCATCATGTAAAGAGAGCGCAATACCTGCTCTTTGAAATTCAGACCC
Source organism: Pseudotsuga menziesii (assembly GCA_001517045.1). Taxonomy (NCBI): domain Eukaryota; kingdom Viridiplantae; phylum Streptophyta; class Pinopsida; order Pinales; family Pinaceae; genus Pseudotsuga; species Pseudotsuga menziesii. The sequence continues at coordinate 54,566 of LPNX010481336.1, forward strand.
GGTTCTTCTCGGATCAGTACGATTTCCAATGTTTTCCCCGGTAGAAGAAAGTGTTTTCTTGGCCCAAGTTGGGAGGTCTGTTTACACTACAGAATATGATTCTGAATCTGATATTTATTTCTCACTGATATCATATATCATTTCTGAAAAATCAGAGTCATCGCCCCCATTTTTTTCACCCAAATTGTTAGCAAAACAGGCAGGAAAATCAGCATAATTTTCTTCAACTAGTACTACCTCTTGGAGAGGCTCATCAAGCTTAACACTTATTTCGATGAAAATTTGTCTTGTTCTGATATTCATCCACTTGAATCCCTTGGATTCTTTTGGATATACAATAAACAGACATTCAACACTTTGCAGTTGCAAATATTTCCTTTTGTCAAACGGAATCTGGGTCCATGCAGTGGACCCAAACACCCTGAAATTTGACACATCCAGCTTGTGTCCAAAATAGGCTTCAAAGTGTGTATTACCCTTCATGGAGGAGTAAGATACTCTATTATGAATGTGTTCTATGACATTCATGGCCTCGGCCCACAAATTTTCAGCCAATCCCTTTGCTTCTAGCATGCATGTGGTCATCTCCTTTAGAGAGCAGTTTTTCCTTTCCGCTACACCATTTTGATGAGGGGTGTAGGGAACGAAATGTTGGATCTTGATCCCAATGTAGGAACATATATTTAGAAACTTAGTAATGATATATTCCCCACTAGTATCAAATCTCATGGATTTTATCTTTTTCCCATAGGCATTCTCAACCAGTGCTTTCAATTCTATGATTTTTTCTAAAACTTCTGACTTTTTCTTGATGAAAAACACCCAGGTGTATCTAGAAAAATAATCTATGAAGGTGAGTACATACCGAGATCCATTCATGGATGTGATGGGAATTGGTCTGCTGATATCTTAATGCAGCAAACCCAAGATACTATATGCACAGCAAGCCTTACCCCAATCAAACTTATGCTCAGGGTGTTTGCCTACAACACAGCCCTTGCAAATTCCTTTGGTAGTTCTGATTGTTGGGAGGCCTTCAACCATGGAATTTTTCTTTAATTTATGCAAGTAATTTAAATTGAAATGACCAAATATCTCATGCGAAAGTCTACTGACCTCATTTCCATGATTCAAAAGAGCGGGCTTTGCATCCGCCAAAAAAATGGGAAAACTCATAGGATTTTGCATGATGGTTTGCAAAGCCTTTTGCAACAAGTTTCCAGGATGAAATATCATTGATTTCCACATCATCAGGGATGAACGATACTCTCCAGTATGAGTCATTTGATAAACACTCAGGAGGTTGGAGGCAAGAGAGGGTACATACAGAACATTGAAAAAAGAGCCATGTTCAAGATTTACTGTACCTTGTCCTTTTGATATGATTGTGGAATCATCTCCCATGTGGATGGGGATGCTCTTGTCGGTGTCCAGGGAGGAGAAATAATCTCTACTTTCCATCATGTGATTCAAAGCTCCAGAGTCTATGAGCATATCAGTGGGAATCGAGGTGCTTTCCATGAGAACATGAGCTCTTTCTTGTTGTGGATCCTGATCTTGATTATCTCTCCTTCGAGGATTCTCAGGGAGATTGATGTTGTTTATCTTGAGGAGAGAGGTCATCTCATCAAGTTTATTTTTCACGCAGGCATGCTCAAGCTGGAAGCCCTTCCCACAATAAGAACACTTGACTTTTGCCTTGACTTGATGTCCTTTTTTCTTGTGTTTCTTAGAGCTGGAAGGCTCCTCTTACTGGTTCTTTTCTTTAGGCTTTGGAGCCTCTACTTTTTCCTTTGTATTCGTCTTCTTCCCTTTTCCTTTCAAATATTTTGAACCTGAAGCAAACAAATCTTGATCTTTTGAGGATATGATGATCCCCATCTAAACAAGCTTATCATGCTCCTTTGTAAGAGTCTTGATGAAGGCATCAAGAGAAGGCATTTTCCTTTTGGGGTTGTGAGCTTCCCCGTGTGGAATGATGAAACAAAGATAGAATAGTCTAGACCCAATTTGGAGAGCATGGCTAGGATGAGCTGGTCATCCTCCTTCTCCACCTTGCACTGCTTTAGCTAGAGGACTAGATGCTTGAATTTTGTGAAAAAATCATTCATGGATTCGAAACTGCTTGGATTCAAGGAGATCAACTCCTTCTCAAGCTAATAGATCCAAAGATCATCTTGTTTATCAAACAAGGTAGCGAGATGGTCCCAAATATCCTTCAAATTCTTCAATCCCAAGATGTGGAAAAAAAGATCCTTGGAGGTGGAAAAACAGAGAAATCCATAGGCCTCATCCAATTTATTCCAATATTTTATCTTCTCTGCAGCAGCATCAGGCTCCAATCAGGGATGATTTTAAGGAACCACACTTATTTAAAAGTGTATAAATGTTGGTGAATGTTACCAATTCTTAGAACATCAACTATTAAATGATTGGCGATATTTTTCAAAAAATATTTTAATTTCCAAGGACGTTATATCGTTTATATAATAATTTGGCGATTTTTAGGGTGAAAAATTTTTACCCCATCAAAATTGGGGGAAACTGGGCTTCAAAAAATGCAAAATGGCCAATCTTTTTTGGGATAAAAACATGGAAAAATAGCCCACTGGGCTAAAATTCGCCCCTAAAATTATCCCTGGCTCCAATTCTTTGTTCATGGTGACTCGGTAGAGCCCTCTTGAATGGATTTGAATCTCCATATCTTCCTTCCATTGATGGTAGTTGAAAGAGTTGAGGGGATCCAAAGAATGAGCCATGGAGCTACTGTAGCGAATGCAATATGTTATGACTCTAGGAAACTCCTCTAGGTTGCAGCTCGAGGATGCTTGGTAACTTAAAATGTTTTTTATGGTTTTCTAAGTGGATCAATTCAGGTGACCTACAGGACCTCACACTCTCAAGACATGCATGAAACTCAATCAAGGATAAGGCTTCTAACTACCACTGTCAAGAGGTTTGATAATATGGTGAAGAGATGGAGAACTTATCATGCTGAAAGATTCATACATAAAACAGATATATATAAATGGCTAATCATAACAAGGAAAGTACTTATAATTAAAATCATCAATATGCCAATAGGATGACATCTATCATACTTCAATTAACCTAAATAAACTTGAATAACACATTCAAGCATAAGCACAGAATAGACAAGAAATGGAAGTTGAACATATGATAGCAAAAGAGCTTATATTAGGTCATGAGCAATATGAGAAGCTTGACAATAGTAATTGTATACAAGTCCCCAAAGTCAAACCCTTTCAATAACATAAGTATTAGAATTTACAGCCTTTACAAAATAGTCAGATCCTGAAAAAATGAATCTGATTTACTAAAAATAGACATAATAATTGTTTTTTGCAGAATTAGGTTAAAACCCCTAATTTTAACTACTAGTTTGTCTAATTGTAAAACTCGTTCATTGTTTGCACTTGTTGATGACTGAATTGAGTACTGGGAATAAACTACAACTGGTCCTCTGCTAGATAAGTTACTGTTTGCTAGACAGTTAGTGTTTGTGACCCTTTCTTCTTTTATGTAACTGCAAAACTAGAGCATACCTTCCCTGATATTGTTCTTCAGCGCATTACATCTTTATACTTCATCATTGAGCTAGTTATGTTCGCCCAAAACCGATCCTTTGTGCCAAAATTTTATCTTGTGCCTCTTTCTTCTTTTGGTAGTTAAGGGATCAAAATGTCGGGTCTGTTAGCTGCCGAAAGCATTGTTTTCGATGGCTAATGAACCACTTCAGTATCCTCCTAAGCCATTGAAATCCATGTTTTGCAAAAAACATTAAGCAGCCTACAAAATTATGCCTTTAAGTTCTGTTGCTTATCTTCTGAATTTTATTCAACCTGCTCAATGTTTGGAAGGTTAGCAGCAACCTAGATTGATTCTGGATGCTGAAGGCTTACTGCTGCTTCAGCTAGGGTTTCCAGTGTAAGATGAGTGCTAGGGTTTGGTTTGGAATTCTTCACCTACGGCCTCAAAAGCCTGATCATTCTATATAGCCTAGTGTTGTCCTTCATGTATCTTAGGTTTATTCCTTTTAGCAAGATATACCTTCCTCTCATCTCTAGGAAATAATTGTGCAACTGCTCATTCCTCTTGGTCAATATAGCATTGTTTTTCTTGATCTCTCTTTCTAAAATTTCCATCTCATACACTTGTCTCGGCAACTGATTTATCCTCTGTGTTCTGGGCTTGCTAGAGGAAGCCTTTTCTACTAGTTCATCTTGCTCTTTTGGTGTAGGTGATGAGAGTTCTTCATTTCCTGCTACAACCTGCACTGCTAGGTCAGCACCTTCCTCTCTTTCTTCTTCTGAATCTGAGTAGGGAAGGTTCAAAATGTTTCCACTACGTGCTGTGATTTCTTGGCCCTTTTCACTGAAATCTAGGTTTATTTTAACCTGCTTGGTTTTAGAAGAGGAAGGAGGCTGTTATGATGTTGTTGGGGAGATAGCCCTTATTTTCCTCTTTCCACTCCTTGGGATGCTAGAATTTTTTCAAGGAGACTTTCCCTTCTCTTTTGGCTGCACGCATGTTTCAAAACCATTCCAAAACAAGAAATGTGTCCATGCCATATTTATCCTCTTCAGCAGTTCTTGGATAAGGATTTGTATAAGGCCATGATGAGACAATCTTCCAGCAATCTTAGCTGGCCGAGCCTTCACTCGTTGTGCCATTTTTTTCAATCTCCTCTGTAAGTAGAAAGGTAAATTCAGTGGGCTCTTTCTTGTGAAGTGGTTCATTAGTTTGAAATGGTAAATCATGGCCCTGTTGTATCTTCCTTCACAAGTTATATATACCACAATGGCCTTCAGTAATTTCTTCCACCTCTCTTCTAGAAAGGAGGACGGGACACTTTTCTTCCACACCATCTCTTTGTGTTCAAGCTTCAAATAAGATCTGAAATCCACATTTTTTGTAATGGTGGTTTTAAACCACTTTTCCCTAGTTCTAGGGAGTTCAGTCACCTATGTAATTAGGGTTTCATCCACCATGAATTCCTCTTTACCTATGAGTGCCTTGGAGCCATCAAAAGAGAGTGTGAATGCCTCAGCCACCTGCTGGTGTGAACCTTGAACTTTCTCACAACATTTGTAGCAACCAACATCTTTGAAGAACTGGAAGACTTCTAGATGTGCTTCTAGGTAGCTGATGTCTCCTACTTCTTGTCTGAGATCAGGCCCTCCCTTCTTCATTTGTTGAATGTGCTCCTGAGTGCCTGCAAAAATTCAATTCAAGTTCTGTGGAAGATTTTTAGCAGGCTGATTTTTCGAGGTGGTTTCTTAGCACGCTGACTTTCAGAGGTGGTTTCGAGTGGTGAGGATTCATGCAATCGAAGGTGGAGTGTACTGGAGGATAGGGCACTGATTATGATGGTTTTAACTGCTTGAGAAGTGCTTGGGTAAGAGGACGGTGGCCTTTGGTGATATTTTCGAGACCACTTGCCCAACAATCATTTTTAATTCAAACTGGATATTCAATGGAGATTTTATGTAGTTCATTGGACAAATGGAGGGAAAACTAGGGTTTTGAATGACATCGGTCCTTATCAGATAAATAATGACCTCCTAAATCATTTACTTATGCCTTGATGCATTTTCCCTGTCCTTTCGGTGGTTTATTGTGCCCTATCATGATCTCTATTGTGCTAACGAGCTTTGACTAGATACGCAGTTAACCATTTCCTCTTTTGGCCTTTTCGGTGGTTAAGGGCACCTAGGATTTTGTCTTCTAGCTGCCGAAACCAAAGCTTTCAGTGGCTAATGAACTGTTGACCTGTTCGCCTAAGCCACCGAAACTTTATTTCCAAACGGTCTTGTAAAACTTGCTTTCGGTGGATTATAGTCTCTCTAAATCTCCTCATTTAACCGTTGAAAGACAGGCCTTTCGGTGGCTGATGAACCATCAAGGCTTTCTCCTAAGCCACTGAAACTGACTTTTCCACAACGCATTTCATTTTCTTTCAGTGTTTAATGTCCTCCTTCAGACACTCGCTAAGCTGCTGAAACCAACACTTTTCGGTGGCTAATGAGTTGTATGAAAGTCTCGCCTAAGCCACTGAAAGTCCCTTCTAACGAATAACTAAACGAACTAGATTTTCAGTGGATAACTATGATCCTGCGTTAAACTGTTAGCTATCGAAACCAAATCTTTTTGGTGGCTAATGAGCTGTTGGAAAACCCACCTAAGCCACTGAAAGCTAAAACTTTCAATTTTATCGAATATCGAAATACCAGAGATCCACAATTTGTTAGTCACCTTAAAATCTTTCATAACATGACTTGAATTCTTCATCCTATCAAAAATAAATTTTCTGAGTGAAATTATTGAAAAATAAATTTATTTAGGGAGATAACATCTGGCTCCTACTTGGGGATGGGAACCTTCCTGTGAGGTCCCAAGAACCCCAGACCAAAATTCCTTTCCTGGAAAACAACTAAAGAATTTAAAACTATCATCTACTGTTCCATTTGGCATGGAGTTTATTTTGTAAGAAAAAACAACCTACTAACTAATATTTTACAATAACAAGGCCTTAGAGCCTCAGATAAAATAGAGTTTCAAAAATCGCCCATTCACTGGGCCATCAAACACCTCCTCCCCTTCCAGATTTTCCAATTTGAAGGTGTTGTTCTCCTGTATCCGAGCTATCACAAAATGGTCAATCCATAGAGAGACAAACTTTCCATGTTTTCCCTTGTCCTACCTGACAGTATCCCACTTGAGGACCCAATCTCCAACCTGAAAGTTGTCCACTTTTTCCCTTTTGTCAAACATGACCTTGATCTTCTATTAATGAGCTTCTTACTTTCCTATCACTTTTTCCCTGACTTGCTGCAACTCCACCAAATCCATCATCCTCCTCACCATATCATTTGGTTCATTTTCCTCCTCCTGAAAGAATTTTGCTACCGGTAGTATTAGCTGAATGGGAAAAATGGCCTCAGGACCATAAACTAATTTGAAGGGAGAACTCCCTATAGATCTCTTGTATGTTACCCTATCATCCCATAAAGAAAACTTTAGCTTAGAATCCCAGCTTTTCTGATTTGTCTCCAATAGTTTTCTGATGATCCTGACTAATCTTTTGTTGGATGACTCAGCCAGGCCATTGCCTTGAGGGTAATAAGATGTGGAATGCACCAACTAAATGCCCATTGACTCACACATGTTAACCAATGCCTTGGCTTTGAAAGTTGGTGCATTATCAATCACTAGCCTTACTGGGAAACCAAAACTGATAAAGATATTCTCATATAAAAACTTCATGATGACCTAATGAGTTTCATTCCTGGTGGGTACCGCCTCTATCCACTTGGTGAAGTAGTCTGTGGCTACTAGCATCCATTTATGCTAAACACTAGATGAGGGATTTATTTCACCTATGAAATCCAGACCCCATTGCTGGAAAGGACCATTCACTACAATAGGCCTAAGGGGCAAGGATATGAGTTGTTGCTTCCCTATAAATCTTTGGCACTGGTCACAGGCTCTCACAAAGGCACACACATCAGCAAAAAGGACAAGCCAATAGCACCCAGCCCTCAAAATCTTGTGGGTTGTAGTATTCCAGTAATGATGGCCTCCACATGTGCTTGAATGAAAGTGATGCATCACCTGAACTAATTCTTCTTTATCTAGAAACCTCAACAAAATACCAGAAAGATCTTTCCAATACAACAGTTTATCAATTACACAAAATTTAATAGACTTTAGTTTAAGAGCTCGTGATTGATTTGGAGTGAGACCAGGAGGAACTTCTAATTTTTGCAAGAAATGAATAATACCTGAGTACCACTCACATGAGGACAAGTTGATAGCCACTTGTTGAATTCCATTATGATCCTGAACTACTTCTGCTGCTACTTCAGTTTGCAAATTTGTTTAATTTACACAAGTGAAGTTTATCCCCATTAGTTCACCGTTTTCTTTAGCCATGAGTTTGGCCAGACCTAGGCCTCTTACTAGCTTGGTGGGATTTACCTCTATTTCAAACTCAATAAGCTTAGAAATCCATTTAGCTCTCTTTCCATCAATGTCAGGCTGAGTCAAAACATCCTTTACAGCAACTTAAGGGACATAGGCAAGGAATTTTGCATGTAGAATGTAAATCCTGAAATTTTTCAATGACTTGATGAGAGCATAAGCCTTCTTCTCAATGGGATCATACTTCAGTTCAGGGTCCCTCAATGTCTTGCTGAAAAATGCAATTGGATGATCGAGACCTTCATCATCTTTTTGTAATAGCACAGCTGCCACTGTGTCATAGGATGGAAAGGAGAAGATGTAAAAAATCTTGGTATAGTCTAGACTAATCAGAGTGGGGGCTTCCATGATAGCCTTCTTGATGTCTTCAAAAGAGCTTCTTGCCTGGTCAGTCCATTTGATTTCTGCATCCTTTTTCAACATATATGTTATGTGCTTTACCAACTCATAAAAGTTAGGGATGAACCTCTTCACAAAATTTATCTTACCCAAAAAGGACTGAATATCCATTTTTGACCTAGGTATGGACAACTTCTGGATTGCTTCAACCCTAACCAGATCAATCTTCACATGTTCAGCTGAGACTATGTGACCTAGGATTTTCCCCTCACTAAGTGCAAATTGGGACTTCTTAGGGTTGAGTGATATCCCAAACCTCCTACATTTCAGAAATACCCTCCTCAAGTGCTGAAAATGTTCATGATGGCTATGAGAGTAAACAGTGAGGTCATCCAGGTATTAAAGCACAAATTTGTCTTTCAATCCTACAAAATCTAGGTCCATGGCTCTTTGAAAAGTGGCCCCAACATTCTAAATGGTGTTTTGGCATACATGAAAGTGCCCCAGGGAGTGGTAAAAGTAGTCTTATCTTGGTCATTGAGGTGCACAGCAACTTGGTTGTATCCAGAGAAACCATCCATAAGTGACATGACACTATCCCTTGAGACTCTTTGCAATAGGTGTTCCATATTGGGTAGTGGATAGTTGTCTTTTTTGGAGCACTTGTTCAAATTTCTGAAATCCACACATAACCTAATATCCCCGTTCATCTTCCTTACCACCACTAAGTTTGCAATCCATTTGGAATACCTGAGGGGAATTATGATTTTGGCTTTGAGGAGCTTATGGATTTCTTTTTCAATTACAGGTAGTAGGAGAGGATTGATGGATCTCAGCTTTTGTTTGAAAGGGATGGTGTCCTTCTCCAAGGGAATCTTGTGTTGGATGATATTGGTGTCATAGGTTTTCAAGTCATTGTACTCCCAGGAAAAGATATCAACAAATTCTTTTATCAGGCCACAAAATTTGGACCTCTGATCAGCAGTCAACTCAGTGGAAAGATTTATAAGTTTTGGATGGCTTTAGCTACCTATGTTTTGCTCTTGGACAGCAGGGTCTTGCTCCTTTTTGTCAGGCTTGAGAGGGATATCATTATGATCAAAAAGCTCTTCCAAGGGTACCATACCCCAAGGTATAAAATTACTGGGTAATTGAACAATATTCTGATCAGCTACTTTATCTTTCAACTTGAGCTGTTGGGATTCTTACATGTTTAGGTTTTATTTATCTATATGCATATCAGAGAATTCATCTACTTCCTAGAGGAATTTACTAAGCTCATCATCATTCTCAAACACCTTCCAAAATTTCACATTGTCTGGTAGGAAAGGTCTGTACTTGACTTGAATATCATAGCTAATCCTAGGAGGTAAAGGGGGAACAAATAGACTTGCAGAGACAGCAAGGGAATCAACCAGGTGAATCATAGCCCTAGGTATATATGGCAGTTCAGAAAACATAAAGGAGTGTCTGAGTTTCCATACCTCATCCCTGTAAGCCTTTAGTCTGGCATTTTTTGCTTGAAAGGTGTTGTTGACCTGCTGTATAATAAGGTCTGCATCTCCAAATATTTTGATGCACATGATCCCCATTTCCTTGGCAGCTTTCACTCCTAACAGCAAGGATTCATATTCTGCTATATTGTTAGTGGTTTTAAAATCAAGCTTATAAGATAGATGAATAGTCTCTTTGGATGGAGAGATCAATACTACACCTGCACCTGCTAAGTTTTGAGTGCTATCCCCATCAAAATACATGTTCTAGACTGATGTGGTCACTTCTTCGGGCTGCTGACAAGTGGAATTAGTAAGCTGGACTGGTATTTGTTGAGAATCATATATTTGCAAAATGCATGACCCAAAATCTATGTCTACTGCATATATGGGGTGGTTCACTAAATTCTTTTCATTGCTTATGATGTATGCAAGTTGATTCTCTCTATAAAGCCTCTTGGTCTCCCCTCCAAACATTAGGATTGTAGCATATGTAAGGTCCATCTGAAGGGTGCCACCTAGCATTTTCCTCCATGATCGAGACAGTAAGAGACCAAATTTAGGAGGGATATCAGCCACTACAATGTCCATCACTATGTTTTTTGAGGGTAGTTGAGATAGGTTTACAACAAGGTCTTTGTTGAGGCCCAAGCACTTGACCTTTCTGAAGTCAAAGGAGAACAAATCATTGTAGAGTTTTGTAATGTTGAGGCCAAGCTCATCCATCAAAAAATTTGGCATTAGGTTATGGGAAGATCCTGAGTCCAGCAAACAGTTATGAAGGACTTTATCATGGATATTCAAAGATATGTAGAAAGGTGGGAAACAATCATTTAGCTCTTCAATCATAGGGCCTAGAGTTACAATAGGTTTATCATCTTGCAGATTGACAAAGTCAGTATCTATATGTATCTTCGGTTGAAGGGACTTCAATATTGAAGATTTGAATGCATCATTTTTCATTAGCTCTATTAATGGGAAAGGGATCTTCAATTTCTAAATCTTTGACTCAAGATTGAAAGAATAATGCAGTTTATTAGGAAACCTTACCTATTGTAATGGAGCTTTGAGTTGGATAGGATCAGAGGTTGATGAATTCATTAGCTTTTGCAGCTGTTTGGGAATGACAGCCATCTTCTTTGGTGGAACAGTAACCTTTTTAGTTGGTGCAGCAGGCTTCTTTGCAGGAACAACATTCTTCTTAGGAGGAGCAATCAACCTGGACCTCAGACTATAACCTCCTTGATCATATTCCTGACATACTACTTCTTCACTTATCTGCTCATCCATTAGGTCTTCCTCATATTTTTCCTGTGTCAAAAAATAATATTCAACTTCATCCTCCATGCAGTTGATGTTGTCTTCATCCTCTCCTTCTTCCTGAATGAACTCTGGTTCTTCTTCTAGTACAACATTTTGAAAGGGAGCTATGATTCTCTGATCTTCAACCCGATTCCTTTCCCTTCAAAGGATCTGGACTTGGGGGTTGCCTCTTCTATAAGAGACAAAATTAGGGTTTTGGGGAACAAAATCACTTGGCCCTTTACCCCTCACAGGTGTTTGTGCCAGAAATTGTTTCCAGGCTACAAAGAAACAAGCCAACACAATCTCAAATATTCAATCAAGCAAACTAGATTTTAGGGTTTCTGAAAGGTTTTCTTGGTTGTAAATTTTGGTGACTGAAGGGAATACATTCATGAGCCAAATAAGAACTGAATCATAAGCAAAGAAAAATAGAGATGCATAATATAATTACCAATATCCAATAGAACATGACATTGAAGTTCATTCACAACTGACAAGCACTACCAGCATACAAACCATAAACCAGCAATGAATTTATCAATCATGTAACTAAACAAGTTAAAAATGAAGCCAAAACACAGACTAAAGGGTGGAAAGGATCATATATTTCATAATTATGTTCAACAAATACAGATGAGAGTTATAATACTTAGCTCATAAACAAGTCACAGACCTCCTTAAGCCAGCCAAAAAGTAGAACCCTTTGTTCTCTTTCTCATCTTCCTAAATACTGTTTCTCAAAAAAATCAATTAGGGTATAAACCCTAACTGTTTCCAAGCCTACTCATCGATGGGATAATGTCACAATTATAATTTACAAAATAAAGTATTTCTTCCAAAACATAACAAGTAACTAACTAACTAAAGTATTTATAAAGAAAAACATAACAAATAACTGCCTAACTGAAAATATTCAAAGGTCCTTGGCAGCTTCTGCTAATAAGGCTATTCCATCCAAGGCTTGGGCCTTTTTATTTGCTTTTTGTTGTTCATCTTCCATCTTTCTCAATCTTTTAGTAAGTTCTTCATTTTGCTACTGTAGGCTTTTGACACTCTGCTTCAATTCTGCACATTGTAAATCTGTGCTTCTCTTCCTCTTCAGGGCCTCCTTGGAAACTGCAATAAGCTCTTGATAATGATCATTTACTTGTTGTAAATCCTCCCTGAGTATTCTATTTGCTAGGATCAAACCATCATTTACTTCCTTCATGTAATCCATTTGATGATTATATTGTCTGATGGTTTTTTGCATATTCTCCTTTTCTGAGTCAAAATCCTTCCCTGTTGTGGTATCATGTATCTCACTGGGCAGCCATGGGATATCTAGTTTTCTGAAAATGTCTTCATCCTCCTGTAGCAGCTTTGTAGAAACACCAAGAACACTTGGAATTTCTTGAGTGTCTGTTTCATCAGGTGCATTTTCGTCCATTAGCAACTTATTTTCTGAATAAGAGGCATCCACTTCTTCTTTCTGCTGCTCCTTCAACATTTCATCTCTTAATTCCAGAAACACAGCTGATATTTTAGTTTGGGTGAGGTTGGACTCTTCTACTATCTTCAAAGGTTTCTTTCCTTTAATTTTTCCTTTGCTAAATTCTAGGTTTTCCTCTGAAGAAGAGGTATCGATCATAATCACTTCTGCTGTGTTTAATTTAGGGTTTAGAAGCTTTTTCATATTCAGCCTTAGTTTATTTTTAGGTCTGGTTTTTGGTCTCCATCCTGAGGCAAGTTCTTTCACCATCTTCAAAGTTTTTCCTTGATTTCTAACTGTGGCTAACTCCATAGCTTTAACTTTGGTCTTCTTCTTCTTTGACCTCTCTATTTTATCCTCTTGACTGTAGCATTCTCTGTGTGTGTCAACCCTAGACTCAGCATGGACTGTCAACTCATCTCCTTCTAGCAAATATCCTTCATCTTCAGATAAAATAGTAATAGGGCTTCTTTGTTGGACCTTGGCCTCCTCTTCCTTCACTGCAACCTTCTCTGTGACAACAATTTTCTCATTCATTAGAGTTTCTACTGGTGCCCTATTTTGCACAGGCTGATCTTCCTTTTTTATAAACAGTGAACTTTTGTCCTTATTATCAGCTGAAGGCTGCTGATGTTCATAGTCTCCCTTTTAAGGCTCTGTCACTTCTTCAATATTAACTTCTTTTTTATCTTCAGACTTGGATTTCTACCCTAGTTTTCTAACTAGGGTTTGCCCCTTGTCCACATGTTTTTTGGTTGGCTGCTCTTCCTGCTTAATTTGGAAACCATACCAAAAGAGGAAATAGTCCCATGTTTTTCCTTCTCTTTGCAGGACAGTACTGATAATCAATTTCATCAATCCATGATGGAAAATGGACTGCGTAGTGTGATCATGATGCTCCTTGACCTTGCTTGACATCTTCTGCAAACTTTTAAACAAGAAGAAAGGAAGACTCATCCTGGATTCACCAACAAGGTGCTGTAAGAACCTAAAATGATACTTGTATACAAAAGCATACCTCCCCTCACAGGTGATGTGGCTTTGTAGGACTTTAATGGTCTCCACCCATTCATCTCTGAAATTCTGGATTAGTACTCCTTTGCTCCAGTCTAGAATAATGCCAGGTAAAATATACCTTTGGGCATTGAAGGTGAATGGAAGCTTTTTGAACCACAACTCCCCTTCATTTCTGACTCCTATTGCTTCATCATCCAACTCCATAGTCAACTTAAACTTCAGAGTATCAAAAACTACCATGTCCTGGTTATAGCATTGGGCAAATTTATAAGAGACGTCGGTGTTATAGCCATCAATCTTCTTGAATAAATCCAACCAACCAGCATTCTCAAAAATCTCTGCACAACCTGGAAATTGGTCAATCCATTTCAGCTCAATGGGCTCAGCCCTGTTGGTCTTGCCACTTTTTCTCATCTGCTTTCAATGACTGAATGTTGCTTCTATATGTTTTTAAAACTCTGTCAATGTCCTAACAGCCCTTTCTCTTTCAAGCTCTCAGAGTTTTTACAGTCTGTTCTATTTTGAATGCAGGAAATATTTTACACTGATATTAGGTAATTAGGTCAACAGAGTACCAAAAATCTTCTCACAATGCTGCTGCTGAATTTAACTAACATCCAAAATGTTCATTTCAATGCAAGATCATCTTTAGAATGCATGGAAACATCTGTGTATTGTGATTCTGCACCAATTGCACCCTTGGCTCCTTCTAATGCCACTAATGAGTTGTCTCCTTGCAATAAGGATTCTGCCTTAATGCTCTCAACTGCTTACTTCTTAGATTGAGAATGTGGTTGTTTAACTAGATCATGAGATGATATGAGAGTAATCTTGTATGTACTAACTTTTCTGCTTCAACTTGCATTCAGCACAAAACCAATCAGCCTTTGGCACATACTCAGACAAGGTCTGCATGCAATTGACATGCTCAGCTAACTCCTTGCATTGCTTACAGATAACAAGTGATTCTGTGAAACCCTGGTCGCCATAAACAATCCAGACCTTCAACCTACCCTACTTGTTGGTCTTGACAAGGAAATTGTTCAATGTAAGAGTTGTTTTTCAACTTATAACTTGCCCAAACATTTAAAACCTTTTAGACTAATATCTGATTGTAGGGTGTTTGTTTAAAACATAAATTTATGTTTTCCCTAATCAATTTTGACATAAGCAGTTTTAATGGAAAAACCCCAATTTAGCTGCCACGACCAAGTTTACGCGGAATACCTCATTCCCGTCCTGCTGCAAATGTTTAAAATCGATCCTTGAACTATCTGACCATCGAAATTAACTATCCAAGTGTCTCCAGGTCTTCAGTTTGCTTCCAGCTGGCGTGCTGAGAAAGCCCTAAATCTCCTCTGTAATCGCAAATTCCGGATTTTAAGCAGATGTCTTCGTTCCACTTTGCCTCCAGCTTCGTGATGCATATGTGGAGAAATTCCTTCCCATCAAACTCAGCTCGTACCTCTACCTGTCATGATACGCTGAGCCCTAGCTGCTAATTACCACGATCTCCTTCACGTCACGAACCACACCTATTTGCATGATCATTTCTGCTAAAACACGTATCAAAACCCTTTACACATGTGATTAGTCACTTAGAAATCGAAATCATGAGAAAATTCGGCTTAAAAATCAGTGATTTTAACGCCCGCGATATTCTTGTAGCGCCGTAGTGTAAAATTACAGTTGTTGCGCTACAAGAATATTTCAAATTCAAATTTGGCGCTGTTTTAGTCATTAATTCCAATTAAAATAAGGTTTATATGATAAACCTTGCTCTTAGAGTATATTTGTGACATCCTTAATCAATATAAGTCCTATAGAACCCTTTAGAACCTAAGGAAACAAAAAATAATAAAAGCCTAAAGGCAAAACTCAAAAATTTCACTTAAAACCAAAAATTTTCTAAAGTAAGTAAAAGAGCAAGCTTAAGTAAATGAGCAAACTTAAAATAAAAATGACAATCAAAATATAAAATTGAAGAAAACAATTTCATGACTTAACATTTGGCTCCAGCTGCGGGATGAAGTCCTCCCTGTGAGGCTTCAAGAACCTATAGACCAATGCCTTCTTTTCTACTACCTACTAGTCTGCAAAATTTCCATTGGGTTATGGAGTCCTTATTATACTTCAATCACACTGGTATATACAATGAAAAATGAAAATATCCTCAAAGACTGTAAAAATGCTTGAGGAACCGTCCATTGATAGGACTTGAGAATTCCTCACCTTCCAAAGACTGCAGGACAAAAGTGTTATTCTCCAAAATCTTAGACACTAGGAAATGGCCAAACCAGAGGTTGTCAAATTTACCATGTTTCCCTTTTTTCTCTTACCTGGCATCCCACCTCAAAACAATATCACCAACTGAGAAAGTGCTATCTTTGATTTTCCTGTCAAATCTACTTTTGATCTTCAATCTGTACAACTGTGCCTTTTCTTCCACCTTTTCCCTGTTCTGCTGCAACTCTATCATCTCATAAATCCTTCTCTACATATCATTTGGCTCTTCCTGGGAATTCTAAAGAAACTTCATCACTGGGATTCCCAATTGAACAGGAAAAACTGCATCTGTACCATAAACTAACTGGAAGGGAGAAGTTCCAATTGCTTGTTTGACTGTTATCCTATCAGCCCACAATGCATATTTTAGCATTGAATCCCATGATCTCTTATTATGCTTGAGCAACTTTCTGATACTCTGAATGATGTTCTTATTTGAGGACTCAGCCAAACCATTACCCTGGGGATAGTAAGGAGTTGAATGTTTCAGCAAGACACCATTCTTTTCACAAAAGGCTTCCATTGCCTTGGACTTAAAAGCCTTTGCATTATCTGTTACTAATTTCTGAGGACATCCAAACCTATTAAGGATATTCTCCTCAATAAATTCCATGATTACTTTGTCTGTGGCATTCCTTGTAGGGATGGCTTCCACCCATTTGGTAAAGAAGTCTGTTGCAGTTAGAATCCACCTGTGTTGTCCTGAGGAAGCTGGATTTATTTCCCCTATAAAATCCAAACCCCATTGCTGGAAAGGAGCACTTACTACAATAGGTTTTAGGGGCAATGACAGCAATTTTTGTTTGCCAGCAAACTTTTGACAAGGGATACAGGCTCTTACTTGCTAATAAACATCTGCAAACAAAGAGGGCCAATAATATCCAGCTCTTAAAATCTTATATGTTGTTGTCTTCCAGTACTTATGCCCTCCACAAGCACCCTCATGAGATTCAGAAATTAGTCCTTCAATTTCATATTTGTCCAAACATCTGAGTAGAATACCACCTAGGTCCTTCCAGAACAACTGCTCTCCTACTAGACAATACTTAGTAGCTTTAACCTTTAAGGATCTAGCAGCTTTCCTATCTAAATGCTCAGGACAATGCAAAAACAACAGAAAATATACAATGTATGCATACCATGTTGATGATGAATAATAGTCCATGATCTTCTCTTTTTCCAGTATTGCTTGATCTTCTTCCTGAGCTAATTCTTCAGCCATGACATGCAATCCCAGAACCTGACAATTTGATTCAGCCAGTAGCTTGGCTAAACCTTGTCCCTTGACAAGTTTGGTAGGTCTCATATCTACATCATACTCCATGATTTTAGCAATCCACCTGCCTCTTTTCCCTTCACTATCAGGCTATGTCAAAACATATTTTACAGCAGCATTAGGCACAAATGAAATAACTTTAGAATGCAGAACATAGATTCTGAAAAACTTTAAAGCTTTTACCAGAGCACAGGCCTATTTTTCTAAGATACTGTATTTAAGTTCAGAATCCCTGAGAGTTTTGCTGAAGAATGCAATAGGCTAATCCAGTCCTTCCTTATTCTTCTGCAACAGAACAGCTGCTATTGTATTCTCTGATGCAAATGAGAATGTAAGAAATTCTCTGGTAAAATCCGGGCTTACTAATATAGGAGCTTCAGTAAGAGCCACTTTGATCTTCTCAAATGCATTCTTTGCCTCCGTGGTCCACTTGACTTCCTGATCCTTTTTCAGCATGACTATAATCTGTTTGATAGTCTCAGCAAAGTTTGGTATAAACCAACACAGAAAATTGATTTTCCCAATGAAATATTGGACATCCTTTTTACTCCTAGGTAAACTTATTTTCAATATAGCTTTTACCCTTTCAGGATCAATCCTTATACCATCAGTAGACACTAAATGACCAAGCAATTTACCTTCCTGTACAACAAAGTGTGACTTCTTTGGATTTAAGGACAAGCCAAATTTTCTACATTTCAGGAAAGTCTGCTTCAAATGCTTTAAATTTTCATCATCTGATTGTGAGAAAACAGTAATATCATCCAAGTAGATTACCACAAACTTGTCCTTTTCTCTGACAAAAGCAATATCCATAGCCCTCTGGAAGGTGGCTCCAGCATTCATTAAACTAAAGGGCATCTTATCATACATGAAAGTTCCCCAAGGAGTAGTAAAAGTTGTCTTCTCTTTATCATCAGGATGCATAGAGATCTAATTGTACCCTGAGAAACCATCCACCATTGAGATCCTCTGTGCCCCAACTACTTTCTGTAATATTTGCTCAATTTTAGGCAGAGGATAGTTATCCTTTAATGAAGATCTGTTCAAGTTTCTGAAGTCAACACACAACCTGATTTCTCCATTCTTTTTCCTAACAGGAACCAGATTAGCCACCCATGAAGAATACCTGAAAGGCACTATGATCTTAGCATCCAACAGCTTCTTCACTTCTTTTTCAATAACAGGAAACAAGGCTGGATTAATCCTCCTTAATTTCTGACGAAAAGGTTTGACATTTGGTTTTAAAGGGACTTTATGTTGTATGGTTCCTATGTCATAAGTTCTCAATTCCTCATAAGACCATGCAAAAACATCCACATGTTCTTTTAACAGTTTAATATACCTATTTCTTTGTTCAGTTGTAAGTGCTTTAGAAATTTTAACCATTCTAGGTTGTTCTGTAGAGCCAATATTGCAATCCACTACATTCTCTTCTGAGGACTGTACAACAGGTTTCAAGAGTGTATCATCTTTTGAAAAAAACCTTTCCAAATGTACCAAACCTTTTGGGATGAAATTCCTCTTTAATTCAATGATTTTGTGTCCAGCTATTTCATTTTCAGCAATCTCTTCCAACTCTTCATCCCCTTCATCTTCCTCTTGATCAATCAAGGAATTTGAAAACTCATGGGTAAGCTCTATAAATCTCTTAATTTCAATGTCATATTCGAATACTCTCCACTACTTTACATTATCGGGTACAAATGATCTGTACCTCACCTCAATGGGATACCTCAGCTGAGTGGTCTTAGGGATTCTAAAGTGTGTGGCAGCCAAGGCCAACGAATATGCAGTCTGATTATGGTCTCTTGGAATATAGGTAATGTTAAAAGCTACAAAATAATTTTCAAGCATGTCCCATACCTCATTTCGATAGGCTTTCAGCAAACCCTGCTTCACTTGATAGTTGCTCTTCACCTACTGAACAACTAATTTGGAGTCGTCAAATGCAGCAATCTGTTGAATGCCCAAATCTTTAGCAGCTTTCAAACCTAACAGCAAAGCTTCATATTCAGCAGTATTGTTTGTAGTAATAAACTCCAATTTATACATCAGCTTTACTATTTCACCTCCAGGGGATATGAGAAGAACCCCTACACCAGCACCTTCTTTACAAGAGGACCCATCAAAGTATAACTGCCACAGCTCATCTTCCTGTTCTTTGCTGCATTTTACTGGCTGTTGTTTTTCAACCTGTAACAAACCAGTAGTATTGTCCTCCTCACTGAAATGTAACATGCAAGTACCCAGGTCTTCATCAACAGCATACAGTGGGTGATTGGTAGGGTTCTTGTCATCTGTTACAATATAGGCAAACTGAAGCTCTTTGTACAGCCTTCTATTTTCTCCTCCAAACACAGGAATAGTAGCATATGATAGATCCATTTGTAAGGTCCCGCCAACCTTCTTTGCCCAAGACCTAGACAGAAGTAACCCAAATTTAGGTGTAATATCAACTACCACTACGTCCATGATCACACTTTTCATGGGTAACTGAGCCAAACTGACAACCATGTCCTTTATTACACCTAAACACTTCACTCCTCAAGAATCAAATGCATACAAATCATGATAGGGTTTAGTGATACTCAGACCTAAAGCTTCCATAACAGCCTTTGGCATTAAATTGTGTGAGGCTCCCGAATCTAACAAGCAATTATGTATCATTTGTTCATGGACTGTCAGGGTGATGTAGAAACGAGGTGAAGCACCTGCTTCATTTTCAGTCTTTTCAGCCAAGGTTTATCCGATGAAAATCCTAGGGTTTCCTTCTTGCAAATTTACTGTGTCAGAAATAGGCTAATTGCTTGTTGAATTAAGCATTTTAAGGGCTAATTCTTTATATGAAGGGTTTTTCATCAGTTCAGTTAAAGGTACAGGAATCTTTAACCTGCCTAATTCATTTTCCAGGATAAAATTCTGAACAGTTTTACTTACCTCTTCAACCTCTGTGTTTTTCTTTTGTTTTTATGAAACTTGTCTTTTCTCTGTCACAGGATCGGATGGCTGCTTAGCAGGGACAGCTACCTTCTTCTTTGGAATTTGTACCACCTGTTTTGGACCTGACCTCAGATTTATAGTATTTTTAAGTTCATTTTGACAGACATCAGCAGTTACAGCAAACATTTTCAGACCTAAATCATCTTCTGTTTCGAACATGTCAGCATCATAACATTCTGCATTTAGGAACTCTTCTTTAGTAACAAAACCCCCGGACAATATTTCTCCAAAATGGTTCATATCTTGGTCAGTATCTTCAAATATTACTTCATCATCATCCTCTTCTTCATCAGCAACATTGTTCTGAAGAGTAGGTGGCACTTTTTGGTCCTCATTTTCTCTTCTTTCCCACTGAATATCATTATTCCAGAGTTCTCTATGCATGAAACGAGGAGCAAATTGCCTTCTGAACTGTTTCTGATTATTAGGATTTCGTTCACCTTCTGGGGTAGGCTTGCTATAATTTTTCTCAAGCTCTAATTTGTTCAATTTTGCAATTAGACTCTTCACCAACTTAGCCATTTCATCAATTTTCCCTTCAGCAGAAAGGGAAGTTGAACCTCCTGGAGCTGCTTCCTTCTTTCCTTTTCTGTCATACAACTGCTGAGTTGTTTCCTTCTTCAATCTATTGGAAGCCAGTATGTTAGATTCTACCTCCAATGCTGCATCCTGCATATTCAGTAAAGAAATAGGTCCCCTTTCTCTTAGTAGTAATAAAAATTCATGATCGAAAGCATCTGCATATGTAAGTTTAGTTGATGTTTCTGTAGGCTTTATTTCAGCAGGAATTCTACTGTACATCTTGTTAAACCTCTTTGAAAAATTTGCAACAGTTTCCTCCTTTTTCCTCCTAAGGGCTCCAAACTTAGTTATATAGTATGTATGATCTTTAGTGTCACCCCATTGTCTCATGAAGAGATCACGGAGTTCTTCAATGATAGTGATTGAGTTAGCAGGCAACTCTCTGAACCATTTCCTCACATCTCCATCAAGGCTCTGCATGAACATTCTCATCCATACATCCTTGGCCTCAATGTTTTGGTTATCATCATAACTAAGGAAATCTTCCCAATGTTCTTCAGTTGTGGTTTCCCCCTGTCCATTAAACCTAGGAAGGTATTTTTGATAGTCACCCCCAGGCAGGGCATTTAAAGGCTGAGGCAAGACCAATGGTGCATATCTGCCTACAACCATCCGGTACATCATGTCTATGGGCTGATTTTGGGCTGCCATTTTGGGACTAACTAACTTTGATGATGAAGAAGTTTGACTGGAACTTGACTGAAAGGGTTTTTTACCTAATTTCAGCTGAAAAATAGGTATCTTACCAGGAGAGGCAGTTTTACCTTTTTGAAGGATTGAGGATTAGTAAAAATTTGGAAACTGCTATCAGGGATAATAGGCTTTAACCGAGGTGAGGTTTCTTCTTATTTTCTTAGCAAAGCTGAATGTGATGAACCACCTAACTGTCCAGGATCACACGGGGCTAGTAAAGACTGAGACCTTCTAATTTTCCTTGCTATCTTTAATATCTGTTCAGGGTCTACAACACCCAACTGCAATGGTGAAGTAGGTCTGTTTCTAGTTCCAACTCCTCTAGTAGCCACTGTGTCAAACTTGGTGAAAAATAGCCTTAAAAATGTGCTGGTTTATGTTCACCTCTTAAAACCAGTAAAATGATAAGTATCCCAGGGAAAAATTTGTTTTCAACTTCGTTCCCTGGCAACGGCGCCAAAGATGTTTGTGCCATAAATTGTTTCCAAGCTACAAAGAAACAAGCCAACACAATCTCAAATGTTCAATCAAGTAAACTAGGTTTTAGGGTTTCTGAAAGATTTTCTTGGTTGTAAAGTTTGGTGACTGAAGGGAATACATTCATGAGCCAAATAGGAACTGAATCATAAGCAAAGAAAAACAGAGATGCATAATATAATTACCAATATCCAACAAAACATGACATTGAAGTTCATTCACAACTGACAAGCACTACCAGCATACAAACCATAAACCAACAATGAATTTATCAATCATGTAACTAAACAAGTTAAAAATGAAGCCAAAACACAGACTTAAGGGTGGAAAGGATCATATATTTCATAATTTTGTTCAACAAATACAGATGAGAGTTATAATACTTAGCTCATAAACAAGTCACTGACCTCCTTAAGCCAGCCAAAAACTAGAACCCTTTGTTCTCTTTCTCATCTTCCTAAATATTGTTTCTCAAAAAAATCAGTTAGGGTATAAACCCTAACTGTTTCCAAGCCTACTCATCGATGGGATAATGTCACAATTATAATTTACAAAATAAAGTATTTCTTCCAAAACATAACAAGTAACTAACTAACTAAAGTATTTATAAAGAAAAACATAACAAATAACTGCCTAACTGAAAATATTCAAAGGTCCTTGGAAGCTTCTGCCAATAAGGCTATTCCATCCAAGGCTTGGGCCTTTTTCTTTGCTTTTTGCTGTTCAGCTTCCATCTTTCTCAATCTTTTAGTAAGTTCTTCATTCTGTTGCTGTAGGCTTTTGACAGTCTGCTTCAATTCTGCACATTGTAAATCTGTGCTTCTCTTCCTCTTCAGGGCCTCCTTGGAAACTGCAGTAAGCTCTTGATAATTATCATTTACTTCTTGTAAATCCTCCCTGAGTCTTCTATTTGCTAGGATCAAACCATCATTTACTTACTGCATGTAATCCATTTGATGCTTATATTGTCTGATGGTTTTCTTGCATATTCTCCTTTTCTAAGTCAAAAGCCTTCCCTGTTGTGGTATCCTGTATCTCACTGGGCAGCCATGGGATATCTAGTTTTCTGAAAATGTCTTCATCCTCCTGTAGTAGCTTTGTAGAAACACCAGGAACACTTGGAATTTCTTGAGTGTCTGTTTCATCAGGTGCATTTTCGTCCATTAGCAACTTATTTTCTGAATAAGAGGCATCCACTTCTTCTTTCTGCTGCTCCTTCAACATTTCATCTCTTAATTCTAGAAACACAGCTGATAGTTTAGTTTGGGTGAGGTTGGACTCTTCTACTGTCTTCAAAGGTTTCTTTTCTTTAATTTTTCCTTTGCTAAATTCTAGGTTTTCCTCTGAAGAAGAGGTATCGATCATAGTCACTTCTTTTGTGTTTAATTTAGGGTTTAGAAGCTTTTTCATATTCAGCCTTAGTTTATTTTTAGGTCTATTTTTTGGTCTCCATCCTGAGGCAAGTTCTTTCACCATCTTCAAAGTTTTTCCTTGATGTCTAACTGTGGCTAACTCCATAGCTTTAACTTTGGTCTTCTTTTTCTTTGACCTCTCTGTTTTATCCTCTTGACTGTAGCATTCTCTGTGTGTGTCAACCCTAGACTCGGCATGGACTTTCAACTCATCTCCTTCTAGCAAATATCCTTCATCTTCAGATAAAATAGTAATAGGGCTTCTTTGTTGGACCTTGGCCTCCTCTTCCTTCACTGCAACCTTCTCTGTGACAACAATTTTCTCATTCATGAGAGTTTCTGCTGGTGCCCTATTTTGCACAGGCTGATCTTCCTTTTTTATAAACAGTGAACTTTTGTCCTTATTATCAGCTGAAGGCTGCTGATGTTCATAGTCTCCCTTTGAAGGCTCTATCACTTCTTCAATTTTAAATTCTTTTTTATCTTCAGACTTGGCTTTCTGCCCTATTTTTCTAACTAGGGTTTTCCCCTTGTCCACATGTTTTTTGGTTGGCTGCTCTTACTGCTTAATTTGGAAACCAAACCAAAAGAGGAAATAGTCCCATGTTTTTCCTTCTCTTTGCAGGATAGTACTGATAATCAATTTGATCAATCCATGATGGAAAATGGACTGTGTAGTGTTATCCTGATGCTCCTTGACCCTGCTTGACATCTTCTGCAAACTTTTAAACAAGAAGAAAGGAATAATGCCAGGTAAAAGATACCTTTGGGCATTGAAGGTGAATGACAGCTTTTTGAACCACAACTCTCCTTCATTTCTGATTCCTATTGCTTCAGCAACCAACTCCACAGTCAACTTAAACTTCAGAGTATCAAAAACTACCATGTCCTGGTTATGTCATCATCACGTTTTTTCAGGTATTTCTTGTTTTTGGGGTAGCGGGGTCCGCCAAAAGTATGTCGAGTGGGTACTTGTTGGATGCGGAATTTAATTCTGCATCCAACGAGCTCTCCCGATAGAAATTTGAGTAAAAAAACGGGGAGATATGTCAAAAATACAAACAAAAAAGTAGTGTTTTTATTTTCTTCCTCCAAAATTAATAAATATTATTTTATTATTTTAACTATTATTCTATTAATTCTTTTTAGGAGGCCTATTTTGAGTTGAAATTTCCTCTAATAGGATCCTTACCAGCAAATTTGTTGTTTATATACCATATGACTCATACAAGCTCACTAAAGTGAGTGGTATTTGATCTTAACTCAATGGAGATCTCATATATCTGAAATAGGAATGTAATCTATGTTCCCTCCTTATAGTATGTGATGTTTAAGAATGTACTCGGTGTGCCCTCCTTAGTTGCAAATTTGTTGTTTGTAAACTAGCTGACTCATACAATCTCACCAAAGTGAGTGGTATTTGGTCCTGACTCAATGGAGATCTCAGATATCTCAAATAGTGAAAGGTGTTGCAAACCATGCCTCCAAGTCATATGAATTCTCACACTTTCTTCCATACTCTAATCCAGTGCCATCTTAGCTTCCATTTGAAAGGGAAGGTAAATTCATCCTACCTAAACCTTCTCCATATGATAATGTTTCAGATTTAGAATACAAATAAAAGTACAAAGTTGAATTAGTTTATGGAATTGAAGATGAAGTTCAATCAGATCCAAGTCCAGATCCAGTCCCTACTCCCAATCCTATGCCTAAATGGGCTTGTCAAAACCCCAAATTTTCGAAAAATTTAAATTTTTTTAAAATAACATAGATTTTTATTAATGCAGTCAATAACTGTTTGACTAGTTTTATGTTACTAGAATTATAACTGAATGATCTTTTGTTTATACTTATCTTAAAGAATAGTTTCTTTTTCAGTTACGGATTTGTTTTATGTTTGCGACCACAAGGTGGGATTGTCATGAAATACTGGGCTTACTTAGCTTCCGAGCTAACGCAGCAGTTTCCTTCTCTTACATATATACAGGTAAGATGTTCAGGTCGCGGCTAACAAATTTCTAAAGTAATCAATAACGATTTGCTGTACAAAATTTATTCAGTAAAAGTATAAATATGCTAGTCAGATTTACCAGGCTTCTAAAGGTAAAGCTTTAACTAAGTTTTCTTTTAAGATCTTACTGCTAGAGAAATGAATTCTACTAGTAAAGATGGCAGCTATTTCTCTGTCAAGAAAGCAGGATTTAACATTTCTACGGAGTACGAAACCATTGGATGTTCATATTGAATGCAAGTGTAAAATGCGATAGACTTTTCTTTACTAGCAACAAGCATGGTAGGATTACAACATCGCAATTCCATTTTTTACTTATTCATAATTACTGCATCATGCCAAGGTTGAATTTGTAACTGTAACTGTAAAAAGATAAGGAGGTTTAAGTATCAAACCTATACTTTTCTTACTTCAAGCATTTACACAGTTTATTACTTGATACAAGTCTTCCTTTAATACTTTAAGAATCTGCATTGTTTTGAAATACTACTTCTATTTCATGGTCAATATTTGGATAAGAAAAACACCTTTAAATCAATCCTAGATTTATTATACTCAAACACTGCTTATGAGTATCATGGCTATACTATCAAACAAAGAAGGCTAACTTACCCAGCTACTTTTCATATAAAGACTCCTATAATATCTTCTATAACCCTTGAGCTTGAATTTGATAAAAGTCCAATTGTAACAACGAAGAATGGTTCTAAGACTACTAATAGGTTATCATTCTACTAGCAAGTGTTGAATATAAGGTCAAGAGTAAACCATAATCAAAATCGATGGATCACATAGTTCGATTACTATACTATTATAGACTTTTATAATGTTATGCCTTTTATCTTCATTTGTAAACTATGGCATTTTGTAATATGAAGTAGATTTATAGACAAACTATACCATGGTCATTAACCTTACTCCTTTGCTCTTATATTTCCTTACAACCAATACAACTCTCCAAACCTAAGTGTACGAGACCAATCGATGAACAAAATCTATAATGCAATGTTTTATAAGCATTATTCTAATGGTTACATGGTTGAATTTATATTGCAGGTGATTGACTATGGTATATCGAACCTTATGGAATCCCCGCGATATGACTTGGTTTGTGAAATCATTGGTAATCTTGTCGTGGAACTATAGAGTTCCTACCCACTGCATGCCAATTATCAAAAAGGGTTACGTGGGCTCTTCCCAACCATGCACTGTCGTTTAAAAAGGTTTGACTCAAACCCTACTCGTCATTTCTCCACTGCCTTCGGGCCTCCGGCCGCTCTGCAAAACCTCCTAGTCCATCCCACTGCTTGCACTATCTGCTAGTCAAATCCTATGCTGGTTTAGCTCCTTATGGCTCATATACTGCATCGTGAGGAAGATACTGTGTCGAATAGCTTGCCGTTGATTGTTATTCAGAGTTTAATTTCTTAGGGTTTCTCCATTGGCACCCATTGCCCGAACTCCTTGCTGTGTAGGTTATTGCTATCATTCGTTGCTGTAAGCTGACCTCCATCGTGACAGATACCCTTTAGCTCCAGTGAGCTCATTCTTCTCTGCGGCAAATGAAGGGTTTACCCTTCCTCCTGCTCGTGGTTGTCTTGCTGTTCTTCAGTGGCCATATTTCTATCAGGCGTTAAGGTAAGTTACAGGGTTTTCCTTCATTTACTTTCTCAATTAAAAACTTAAGCAAACAACAGTTGGCAAGGTTTTTAATATTTAACTTATCTTTTGTTGCAGGGTCGGTCTTCTCCTCTCGGCGTGGAAGGTGCGAGCTTTTTCAATAGCTGCTACTTCAGGTAAGCCTGGTTTTACCCATGGCATTCTCCTCCTTGCTGGTCCTTTAGGGCAGTCAAGGGTTTGGCTTCGTGATGTGTAACTCTTGTTGTTACTTTGGTTCAGTTGGTGAACCTAAACGCTGTTATAAGAGTTTGGCTCTTCATTTATTATGAAATATTGGCTGAAGCCGAGACTGTGGGTTTCGGGTCTTGTTTGAAAACTGTGTAAAGCATGCATAAAGATGTATTACTGTTTGTATAGGTTGTAAGTTTTACTTTATTGTAAATGTGCTGGCAGCCGTGAGGTGCCAAGGAGATAAAACTTTGTCCTCAATACATATTTTTAATTTTTGTCAAGGTTTACCCTGAACTTGGAGCTATGCATTGTCCATGCTACTTTTCTTAAATTAATATTATGTTACTGTACAGTTTTGAATCCATTACTGTTTAAACTTGGCTTAATAAGCTTATTTGTCTTCGATACCTTCGGTTCCTTTGAATTTGATAAAATACTTGATTTATTTTCTGTTATGTATTCATGGTATTTGCTGGTAGGGTTTTTACTGCATTTTAAATAATATACTGGGTAAATTATTTTATAAATTGTTATAAGAGTTATACTTGATAAACTATATAATTTTAAAGTTTGAAATGACATTCAAAAGTCATTGACTGTGCAACCATGGTTACAGGTTTTTATACTGAAATTTCTGCTAATGAGAAAAGATAAGATATTACTGTGATTTCCAAATAATATAAATTTATATACAGTAATTAATAGGATATTGATATCACTGCTTATAATAACCTGGTTATTCTTCCTGTAATACTTAATACTTTTGTTATTAGTTCTGCTTAGGATCTTTTATAATTATATAAAGTAATAGTAGTTTATTCTCAGTTTATAAATAATCTATGGTTAAAGTATTATCCAAACTTATTGTTAATTAAATTTACTGTCAAGGGTTCTGTACTGGCTTTATACCCTGACTTACTAATTATTAGGAAAATTGTAATTTTTAACACATAGTTTATACCTTTCAAATTTATGTAGAGTCTGTATATTCTCATTATATTTTAATAATGTTCTCAAGTATTATTTATTTACCTTATAGTACATAAAGTATAAATAGTTTAAGTTTGCAATTACAATAATAAGAATATTACCTTAAGTGTTACATTAGTAATACTCCTATATTGTATGTAATATAAGTTTATTGTTATTAATACAATAAAGATATTATTTCTTTTGTGAGTACCAATGTTTCCATGATTACTATTTAATTTTGATTTTACAATATTCTGTTATTTATTTCGTTTATCTGTTTAGTTATGATGCCTGTGTATATATATATAATACGCATATAATACTACTTAATTTTTATCTCATATACTTATATATAAATACATGTGTATATAATAACATTCATTTACCATCTATGAAATAGGGTAACAGTTCTGTAATCTATTTGAGCTCAGTCGAAATAAAAGAAGATTTAGTAATTAAATAACTACATCCTTAACCATAAATACAGACTAACACAACTAGGTTTTAACTGTAGAATCTAAACAATATTTAATTACTCCTACTATCAGTATTGTCTTTTCAGCATAAAGAAGTTAGATTCTTTCAAACTGGAAGAAAAACAATTATAAGGTTTAAACAGCAGATACACTTAGTCTATATTTTCCTTAGCACAACTATTACATTCTTCTATCTGTTATTTACAAATAATGGGATTACTGAGAATGACATACTGTTCGAGGGAATAGTTTTTATCTATGTGCATAAACAGTTGTCAGTAAAACAAATAATGTCTTCCGATGTTAAGTAAAGAAACAATCTACTATTCTACCATCTCATCATACTATCTTTTTATAATTTTTACCCCTGTGCTGGAGTACGGTCTGGTAAAACCTAGATGTGGAAAAACACAGTGGTCTTTATTCTTCATCAACAGAATTTTATTGTAGCTATCTAAAAACATTTGCATTACTAAACCTGTAAAGTCTTTTTATCATAACTACAACATAACATTCAACCATTCACAGTTATTAAAAACACAAACAGTCAAGTGTTAGAACCTGTTTAAGCTTTGGACAACAACAGCAATGGGAGGCCGTTCCTCCCTACCAATTCCTGGAGAGCGCTCAAACAACGACTTCTCAGGACCCCCGAGCTTGCTCTGGTCTCCCTGGCTGGAACTAGGTGCAGCAAAAGTCAAATACCAGTCTTCAAACTCAGTATTAATCCAGAACTTATCAGTAAGTTCTCCTAGCTAACAAGCTGTAATAAATCAAGTTACTACAGCATTCCTCTCATAACAACTTCCTTACTGTTTTCCCTTTTCCCTCAATGAATTTCTTGAATATCATTCACCTGAATGAATTCTCTCTGGAAAATATCTGAGCAACCTTAGCTCTCTTCATTGGGTACTTTTAAAAGATTGCCTAGGTCTTTTTGGGTTAGTTGTCATTTAATGAGCCACCTGCTCTGATCCCACTTTCTTGGGGGATCATGACCCCAAATATAGGGAAGTTGCCACCTGCAACTTAGGAAGTGTTTGAGGATGTTGCCACTTGTATTTTTCCTTCCACCTAGTTCCATCCACCAGTTTGACCAGTAACCTCTTTTTAACAGCTCTCCCATGCTGTTGTCTCCACAATTTATTTATTAATAATAAAATATTCTGAATTACATTCCACTTCTGTTGACTCTGCTGAGTCATCAGTTCCAACTTAGCATTAAACTTAACATAATGTCTCAGGAATATAATTAAAACAATTTACATTATTTTACAAAATTGGGGTATGTGACAGGGCTCTAAAGTTTATTCAGGTTGTTGGGAACGTGACTGGAGATTCATTTTACATGAAGAGAAAAAGATCTCAGTTTCAAAAAGAAAGCCTTGTGTTATGTCAAGAAAATAAATTATTTTCAAAGAGGTGCTACAAACTCCCAGAGAGATGCTTCATGATGGTAAGGTATGATTAACAATTATACTCACTGAAGAAAAAATTGGATCATGTCACTCTTACTCCAGAAAGAAGAGACAAAGGAAACAATTCTTCTCCTATCTATCATCATATTGGAAGAAGGTGGAGAGGGTTCACATTCACATTACTAGGAAACTAGTGCACACAAGAACCATCACACTACATTACTGCTCCACATAGATGCAGATTACATAAATATCTTCACAATTTTTTACTCAAGAAGAATTTTTTTCTCTTAGTATGAAATCTTGATCTTGGTTTTTCCTGCTTATTTTGAGAGGGCGGGGGGGTTCCCATGAGTTTTTCCCCATTTAATTGTTTTGTTAAGCAACCATTTTTTATATTTAGATTGTATGGGTGACCTTTGGTATTAGTTTTCAGGGCCCAAACTGTCCTAGTTAGGATTAGGGGGGGTGTTAATAATCCTCCCTTGAACACCATAGTCTATTTGTATTTTCCTAGCTTAGGAGGTCATTTCCACTTCACTAGTGCATGGGGGGGTCACCAGGGGGCTCCTTTCCACTCAATGTGCATGTATGCATGATTTTAGGAGCTCCAAGTACCAATCCCTATAATTTAGGAACCCACTCTGAGTGCCACCAGTAGTCTCCACAAGTTGACCCTAGTTGGTGTTCAATTATGCTTCGATTCCCATTAGTTAGTTCACTCTCAGCCATCCTAGAACCAATTTGCATTATTTAAGGGAGGTAAGGTGCATTTTCTCACCTACCTACATCAATTAACTGGTTGTGAACTGATTCAGTGATCGAAGTTTCATTAGTGAGAGATAATGGTGATTTTCCCACACCGAGTTAGCTCTGGAGTTAGACCAAATTGGAATATTCGAATCCTATCTTAGGAATTCTAATTCTCCAATTTGTAAAACCATTGTATGGCATACAATATACTGATTAATGGATGTAGTGATACTATTCCAATTTTGTATCCATTTGTGTGCAATTTTTTCATGAGTAATTGATCAGTCTCTACTAAATTATTGTCTCTCTTCTACAACATTTTTTTCTCATTGAATTCATGCAAGCCTGAAGATCCTATTCTTCATTAAATTTAACATTCTTTTCATCATGTTATTCTCATCTATTTTCTCTTGACCATAATGTTTTAAAAAACCCATTGGTGGCATTGTGCAATCAAAGTTCTCCCTTTATTCCAATTTCCTTAATGTCCAATGTAGTAGGATTGGTTTCTAAGATTTTCTTCCCTCTCATTCTCACTCTCCCAATATGTAGCCTCTTTTCCCATGGATTAAAGTCAGCATAGTAAATAAATTATCTTCAAATACTGGAAGTTATAAAGGAAATTTTGCCCCTTTATCCATATTATTACCGAATTGTCCAATAGCCCGTACAGGTATTCTATCGACATGGTACTCAATTTCTATGACATTGTCAACAATTTTGACCATCCTAAGTTTGATTGTGTTATTATTTTTGGGAAACCTCTTTATTTTTGGAACTATGTGCACATTCTCCATTTTTACTTGTGGTCAATCATGGTCGTCTTCACTTTCATTAGCACCACCGATTCCTCTGGTTCCCTCATTAGGGGAAGTTGTAGTGGACAATTTTCCAAAAGAGGTGGTGTCATATCTCCCAAAATGAGTCACAAAACCACCTTTCCCACTGGTCGATAATCAACACTTTTGTTGTTCTTCATCTAGAATGGGTGGACTTTTGCCTAGGATTGGTCTCATAATTAATTAAAATGTGTAGATCACTTTGAACTGTAACTTTGTCACTATGTGAATTAATCGATCCTTGTATGATGGTGACGTCTTGATTATCTCCTTCACCTTTTGTTTTTAGTTGACAAGATGCAAAAGCTGAGCTATATTTATGTTTAGTAATGAAGGTTTTAAAAATTCCCTATGGATCATATCCTTTGACTGCCTTGGACTTCTTCAAGTCAAGACACTACAAAACTTAATCCACCAATGTCATATGGAGCATGCTTCTCAGAGTGATGCCTACAAACTTGAATGGAGTAGTGATAAATTTCTTTATTTTGTTTCTCCTAAAAACAAATCCCACTTTTGGTACTATCAGCAAAATTCACTCAAAAAGAGTCTATCATTTACCAATTGGGGAAACATATATGGATTCCCTCTGAATAGTACAATAGGATGTGAATATTTCTCTCTTTATAAATGAAGTCACCCTTCCCCTTGAAAAGGTATCGAGATTCTTTGAATAGCCTTTTAGGGGCATGCCCCGTCAACATTTGCCTAAATCCTTCAACAAACAAATCCTAATACCTGTAGAAACTAAGATGCTCCTTCTAGTAGAACATAGGGTACCCAAATGGAATAGGTTTTGATATTATGTGGATATCCCCTGTGTGAGCTAGGGTCTCAAACTGGTTACATAAGAGGTCCTGAAGATTTTTTTTTTGAAAATTGGTCAACTAATGGGAAACTTTATTCACTATTAATTCTCCCTAATAAAAAAACACATCATTATTAACCATGTAGTGCATGACATATACAACATACCTAGGAAAATTTGATATGTTCTCTTGGACAACAATCCTAGTGAAAATCCATGTGACTTATCGGTATGTTTCCTTCAAGTATGCAATGGAAATTTGACATGCCATGACATTCCCAATATTTGGATGTGACATCCATCTCCCCAAAATAAGAACACCATCATCATTTTCACCCATGAAAGTATCTTCTTTTATCTTGAACATTTCGGTTGGTGTAGGGAGTATCAACATATTTATGAAAATGGTGGATGTTAGAGAAACAGGTGACTTGCAAGCTTCTTCCATTCTCACAATTTGATGTTTAGCATTGAAATTTATAGAGCACCAATGAAAAACTTCTCTAAAATCATATGCTCCAGGAATGCACCTAAGCTTGGTCAAACTATACATCCACACTTTGTGATCCCTCTATAAGCACTCCTCCATTTCTGAATACCATCTATGAGTTGAGGGCTACTAAATTTTCTTATAGTGTTAAAAAAAAATATTCACTATATAATTGCAATATGGTTCATAGCTCTTTTTAGGCACCATCCCTAACCATCTGTCTATCAAATGCAAAACCCTAGGCACAATGCCTATATTAAATAAATAATAATAATTGATTCTCATGTATATCAATCAAATTCATGCAACATGGTGTTCTCTATAAGTTTTAAACACCCTAGATATCTGTTATTATCTTCTACATGACATTTCTAAAAATAGGCCTTTAAAATAGAATTATGACAAGGGGTGACAAAACATAAAGGTAATATCATTGACATTGGAGGTGGAAATTCCCACATTGTGCATTAGGAGAGTGGGATGGAGCTTATTAAGCATGAAAACCTCCACACCTCACGTCTCCATGTCTATAGAATGTAGAAGAAGAAAAAATTCCAAACATAAAGATGCAGTCATAACGCCCCAAACTCCACATTTGTGAAATGTGAAAGATGTTTTAACACAAATGTTGTCAAGGAACATCACACTAAACATTTTTCTTGCAAATGTTACATGTGGGATGCAGGAGTGAGATCAAGGACTTGTATAAACCAAAATATCAACAAATATCATTAACATAACCCCAATGACACATATGAGGCTTCTGTAAAGGCCCATTACATTGAATTCAATAAGAATGAGGATAAACCAAATGGTTCTAGTCAGTTAAACTAATATAAAACATCTAATAAGGTTAAGTAGAAGAAAGGGAAATGGAAAAATAAAGATACTACTACCACTGAACATGTGTGCAAGGACCCTAATTAAAATTGTGATCATCGCAAGATTTATGGTCACATGCAAAAAATGTTGGAAACTACAAATAGAGTTGAATACCAAGAACAAAAGTTGGAGTAGTCTAAGAACAAGGATCTTCTATTGGAAGTAGGAATATATACAAAAATATAGTCTACACAACAATGTATAAGGAGGTGAACTTGAATAGGCTCCATCAGAAAGAGGATAAGGAGATGAAAAATATATTCCATGTCAAGATCCGAATTAAGGATAACAAGGTAGATGCTCTAATCAATTATGGTTCACTAACAAAACTCATTGTACATAACCTGGTAAATAATCTTTCTTTACATATGCATGATCACTGCCATTCATACCCTTTAGGTTGGGTTCATAAATATGTAGAGAAAAAGTTACCAAGCATTGTGAGTTTAGATTTGTTATCAACCCAAATTTTATTGATAAAATAGAACTCAATGTGGTGTTTTGAAGATTCTATATTGTTGACATCATAGGATAATGAGGGGATTGGAATGAACCCTATAACCAACCCAATAACATGTAAAATCCATGGAGAAAACAACACTAAACTATTGCACTAGAGTTGTCCAAAATATGTACTAGGAAGATAGAAAAACAAATATATATAACAATATATCATGCTCATTGGCTTAATCACTTGTATAAAAATAATGATTCTTGTAAGATAAAGAATGATCACAAGATCATGTAAGCACCAAAATATACTAATGAAAATGAGGTATGATTTGTGTATATAAATAAAACTTGAGTGAGTGTCCTCGCAAGAGGGGTCATGGGATGAATTAGATAGGGTGCACTCCTAAATTAGAAGGTTATTGATCCTACATACCAAAGTTGACTATATCAACCTTAACCATGACCTAGGATTATAATAAATGATGGCCATATCCATAATTAATGTCTAACAAAATTCATCAATGACACAATTTGAGATGGTCATGGCCACTTATGAAGATTGCACCATTCTCAACATCACCTCTTAAGTAGAACAAAAGGCAACAAAGAGAAATGGTAAATACATATGTGAGTGGGTTTATATACATCCAACTCAATACATGTTTACTCAAGGCCAAAATACAAATCAAAATGGGTTTTTGGATACCTAATGTTAATACAACTATGAGTGGTTTATGGATACCTCTCTCAAATAGGTTGGTCATAACCAAGATACAACAATGAGTGGGTTTATGGATATACAACACAAAATAAGGTTGTACCTATTAACAACAACACCCTTCAATTTGAATAGGAGGTTTGGAGAGAAGGAATTACATGAAAACCTCCCCCTTTAATGCTTAATGCCAACCGTATAGTGAAGATATAACCAACCTTCAATGCCAAATCTCCAACACCAAAATGCTTCCACAACTTGGTGAACTATGTGTTGTCTAGAAGAGGTAAGAAGAAATATCCACTATAGCATGAATTTAAAGGTATAAAGGGTTGCACAATATGTATCTAATCTCAAATATGTTTATTATAGTACAACTAAAAAATATCACCATCAAAATGTG
The DNA here is from genome assembly GCA_001517045.1 of Pseudotsuga menziesii. Classification (NCBI taxonomy): domain Eukaryota; kingdom Viridiplantae; phylum Streptophyta; class Pinopsida; order Pinales; family Pinaceae; genus Pseudotsuga; species Pseudotsuga menziesii. The sequence continues at coordinate 89,995 of LPNX010481336.1, forward strand.
AAAGGAAGAGATTATATGTTGATATTATAGCATCGGGATTCATTATCCAATCTTGTGAGTAATATCAAGATAGTAGACTTGTGACTAATATCAGGTCCTACAAATATCCTCATATGATTGAGGTGGTGATGCTGTAAATCTTGTGAGTAATATCAAGCTGAGTCTTGTGAGTAATATCAAGACAGTAGACTTGTGAGTAATATCAAGTCAGTAAATCTTGTGAGTAATATCAAGACAATAGACTTGTGAGTAATATCAAGTCAGTAAATCCTGTGAGTAATATCTAACTGAGGCCTGTGAGTAATATCAAGACAGTAGACTTGTGAGTAATATCAAGTTCTACAAATATCCTCATGTTGTGAGGTGGTGTACTTTACTGTGTAAAGTAGATATACTATGTGATGTATGGCTAGTGATGGTCAACATGTACTACAAGTATCCTTTAGGGATTAGCTATCCCTAGAGTGATTTACTTTAGCATGTGACTATATGACCTAGGGTAAAACATATGATCATAGGTTTCAAAACAATATTATGAGTATGATATGATATAGAATTTATGAAAACACATATGGACCATGCAGAGATATTTAATATAAGCACAGAGATAGAGAGAGAATTTGAATTTCCCATGTTGCCACCAAGTGAACTTGAATTGATTAGATATCATTTGAGTATTAGCTATGGTAAACAAAGTTCAGTTAATTAAGGAATCAACTCCTTAATTTATGCAAGTGATTGTGGAAAATAAACAATGACGGAGAAGCACTAGTTTTCTTCAATTACATTCAATTATGTTCAGTTACATTCAGTTCTATTCAATTGCATGCAGTTATGTTCACTTACATTCAATTATGTTCAGTTGCATGCAGTTTCGTTCAGTTACTGTTCACTTACATTCAATTCTATTTAGTTACATTCAGTTATGTTCAGTTCCCTTCAATTGCATGCAGTTTCATTTAGTTACCGTTCATTTACATTCAGTTTTGTTCAGTTACATTTAGTTATGTTTAGTTATATTCAGTTCTATCTAGTTACATTCAGTTGCATGTAGTTTCGTTCAGTTACATTCAGTTATGTTCAATTACATTCATTTTTGTTTAATTACATTTACTTGCATGCAGTTCCATTCAGTTACACTCAGTACTATGAAGTTACACTTAGTTCCATTCAGTTGCATGTAGTTCCATTTATTTTGGCTCGGTACACTCAGTTAACAACCCAGTTAGAGTTAGTTAATTAATTGAAGGCACATATCTTCTTGTGGGAGATAATTATGGAGTGCCAGCTTGGCACCAGATCAATGGGGGGCACATGATTGAAGATGGATCGGTGTTCTAAGTGTTAACAAATTACTGATGCATGCAACTGTTCTATTTTACGTTATAAAACCTAATTTGACTTGTTATTAAAGTGTTATGAACTCGGCAAGTTAGATACAATGTTCCATTTGATCTCCACTCTCTAGTGCTCTCGGTGAAAGCAATCTGCTATTGTTTTGTAATCATTCTCTGCTACTAATCAGTCATACTCTAAGATTGTTTGTTGGGTTTTTCATCCTCTGAATCAAAGGAGGGTTTTCCCTAGGTATATCCTGTGTTCTAGGGTTTGATTTATGTCTTTGTATTATTGATGAGATTTATATGCACTGTTATTGTGGATTAAAGTTTTAAAGTTCAATTATCTTCATGTTTTGCTTAATCACTAACATGGTATCAGAGCAACGATGTGCAAGAGATTAGTTTTTTTCAAACACTCCAAGCCTCTGTAGATCTTAAAGAATTGAGCAAGAGCTTGAAGCAATGGCTTATATATCCGTTTGACCGGAAGATAGACTCGAAGGAACATTCAACTTCAATACATGGAAGATGAGGATGATCTTCCACAAACCGCCATTGATGGACTCCCCTACTCATGGGAGACCTTTATTGCTGCAGTAAATGGAAGAGAAGAGCATCCCAACTTCAAAATATTGTGGCATGATTGCATCCAAGAAGAAGGGTGCATCCAAAACAATATAGTGAGCACTAAGGAGGAGAATTTTTCCCTCGTGGAGAGAACCAAGAAAGAGAGAAATCCCTTTACTCCCAAGAACACTTTCTGTGCAAAGAATAAATAGATCCATAAAGGTATGGAAAAATCAAAACTAATATGTTTTAATTGTAAAAAGGAAGGTAACTTCATATGGGATTTCAATACAAGGAAAGAAAAGAAGGAAGAATTCATGCCTCCACCAGCGTAGAAGGAGGTGAACCTTCTCAAGAGAAACCATCCAAGGAAGAAGATGATTGAAAGGAAAATTTCCTTTAGGGAAGAAGAGAATTCACTCTTCATTTCATGGGATCCTTATTCCCATGTAGAGACACATTTTCTAGTGCATGCACTAAGTTTTCTTTTTGTTGTGAATAAAGAAGGACTCCACCTATCTCCGCAAGGGTGCAGAGATCAAGAGGAAGCGCACACAAACAATAAAGATGAGTAGCTTTTTTTTATTTTCTGTTATAAATCAGATCATTTTTTTTTATGTTTCATGGCTGTCATATAGATCTGTATTCATAGACTTGGAATTGCGTTTAGCATATACATTGTTTTCTCTATCTTTATTGGCATGTTATCAATCTCATGAGTCCAAATTTTGCAAGATGATATAGGACTTATGTAGGACTGATATATACTCATATAGGACTGATATAAGGATGAAAACATCCTCCATAGGACATGATATTTAGGGCAGCATGATTGTTTCATGAACTATGAACATAAGACTACATGATTGACTAAATAGAGGTCTTCATGCTTAATTCAGGAGATATGAACATGGGGTTGTATATTTCTTTTATAAAATGAATTTTTTGGACTAATATAGGGCTGATATAGGGCTTCATATCAGTATATAAGATTATAATTGGTTATGTTAAATCGGTTGGTCAATAACTATACATAACTATGTAAATATTTATTAGTATATTGAGAGTATTTCATGTGAATAAAATTCATGAGTATGAAATGGTTCTAACCATTAGAGTAATTTGTCTTGTAGGGAAAACTAATATTCCCTTACCTACAACTAAAGAAGTACATGAATGTGGAGACGTTTCGATGGCTGATCCTAAAAGAGAACAGTTCGGCAGGTTCCTATGTCTCTTGGGAAGCAGACAAAATAAATGGCTTAATTCTATTCTGATAGATGTGAAGACTCCTGAAGATATTCTATCGTATTTAGATTCTTGTGTCAAAGAAGAGCTTCATATATATATGAGCATAAGTATTTGTAATGGAGGATCCAGATTATGATTCTCACATTCACATGGTGAGAGGGAGTTGCTAGTCTCGCTAGCTACTAAAGAACCAATGTAACTGGTTGATGTACCTCCTGTAAAAAGGAGATATGCATGATGCTTATATTCATAAGGAAGCTGAGAACTGTATTCAAGAATATTGTTATGATTCTTATTATTATTGGTGTGGCAGTCACCAGACAAAGATTTTCCTCAGTTAAGGAAAATGTGTAGTAAAAGAGCCTGAAGAGTTTCAGCATGATGGACTACAAATCCACGGCCACACATATGAAGGTAAATATGAAATTTTATAATTATTATTTCATATTTGGAGGATATCAAGCCAGTTGAGATGTATTTGGTTAGTCACAAGTCCCAGGATCAGTCATGTGATTTATAGTCTGTACATAGACATGTACATATAATGTGTTGTGGTACCTACTTGGTACAAGTGTATGTAAACTTGATATGTCTTTATCAGTAAAATAGAGTTTCAAAGATATATGAAATCTGACTAGTATAGTGATTGATGGATATCACATGTGTTTCTATAGATAGGCCATGTTGAAAAGCAGTAAAAAAATTGAGGTTTTTAGTCAGTTATAATCGAGACATGGTACATATCCATAGATTAGCAACATTGGCAACATTCATACTAAGCCTCTGTCCAGGACAAGCTTGGTATAGTACAAAATAACTACTCTAGTTAAAGAGGGAGTATTGATGTGTCATCATAAATGACAACAGATAAATTCCCCACCAATTAGTCATAGTACATGACTTAGGCAGCCAAGGGTTGTGATACCTTGTGGAGAGAATCCACATGAGCATAGACATGGTCAAAAGTGTCAGAGACTATTTATAGTATGGACTATTAGAGAAAAATTAAACCTCTTGGAGAGGTAGTTGGGGTGTTGCGAATATAAAGAGAAGGATCACTGAGAAAGTGATCATGACTTGAAGAACATCATAGAGAATGGCAAGCTCACGGAGAAATCCTACAGATATCAAAATATTCAAGAAGTCAACAAATGTTGAAGAGTGAAAGAAAAGATAAGGCTTTCTTTATGCATGTTATTGCACGTTTGTTGTATAATGTTGTATGTGATGGATTTAAAATCCATGGTTTCTAGTTTAGAGAAACTTTATTGTGGATTGGATCCAATTGATGCTACTTTGTGTAAGTAATTGGTTGGCCTTTGACTAAACCTGTTATATTTTATGCTTTCTACTAGGCATATGTTTGAGTACCTTTCAGGTACATTAGGATATGCTCTTATTGTATTTGATACATGGCAGACCTATTATTGATTTTTCTATCCAACTATTGTTTTAGCTTGAGATAAGAAAATTAATTTGAGGCTAGTACTAAAAAATATAAGTGTATTGTGACTAATAATACAGAAGCAAGATGTATGTATGAGAGTAATACAGAAGCAAAATGTGTTTTGTGGATAGTACTACATACTAAGGAGTAGTGTATCTTAGGAAGCTACCTACTAGGGTGAAAGACTGAGCTTACAGTCATTAGGTGTTAATAGTCGAGATTTCTCGAAAACCCTATATGTGTTTTATGATAAAAACACAATCGAGGTGAATTTTTACTTCATTGAAGTCATGGTCATGAGTTTTAATACATATGTACTGATGAGCAGATTGCAAATTTGTTACAAGCCTCTATCTGTGATGGAGTTTAAACACTTCCGAGATAATCTTGGTATGGTAGAGAATGCATGCCTCGCTAAGAGGGAGTGTTGAGATTACATCATTAGGAGTCATTCTCTAGTCTTGTGAGTAATATCAAGATAGTAGACTTATGAGTAATATCAAGTCCTACAAATATCCTCATATTATTGAGGTGGCGATGTTGTAAATCTTGTGAGTAATATCAAGCTCAATCTTGTGAGTAATATCAAGATAGTATACTTGTGAGTAATATCAAGTCAGTAAAGCTTGTGAGAAATATCAAGTTAAGTCTTGTGAGTAATATCAATACAGTAGACTTGTGAGTAATATCAAGTTCTACAAATATCCTCATGTTTTGAGGTGGTGTATTTTGTTGTGTAAAGTAGATATACTATATGATGTATGGCTAGTCATGGTCAACAGGTGCTATAAGCCTCCTTTGTAAAGCTTGTGAGAAATATCAAGCTAAGTCTTGTGAGTAATATCAATACAGTAGACTTGTGAGTAATATCAAGTTCTACAAATATCCTCATGTTTTGAGGTGGTGTATTTTGTTGTGTAAAGTAGATATACTATATGATGTATGGCTAGTCATGGTCAACAGGTGCTATAAGCCTCCTTTTGGGATTAGCTACCCATAGAGTGATTTACTTTAGCATGTGACTCTATGACCCGGGGTAATACATATGATCATAGGTTCCGAAACAATATAATGAGTATGATATGATATAGAATTTAAGAAAACACATATGCACCATGCAGAGATATTTAATATAAGCACAGAGATGGAGAGAGAATTTGAATTGCCCATGTTTCCACCAAGTGCACTCGAATTGATTAGATATCAGTTGAGTAATAGTTAAGGTAAACAAACTTCAATTAATTAAGGAATCAAATCCTTAATTTATGCAAGTGATTGTTGGAAATAAACATCGATGGAGAAGCACTAGTTATTTTAGTTATATTCAGTTATGTTCAGTCACATTCAGTTGCATGCAGTTCTGTTAAATTGCATGCAGTTCTGTTCAGTTACATTTATTTATGTTCAGTTATTATTCAGTTACATTCAGTTTTGTTCAGTTACATTCAGTTGCATGCAGTTTTGTTCAGTTATCATTCATCTATCGTTCAGTTACCATTCAGTTACATTCAGTTATGTTTAGTTACATTAAGTTGCATGCAGTTCCGTTCAGTTACTGTCCATTTATATTTAGTTATGTTCAGTTACATTCAATTCTGTTCAATTACATTTAGTTGCATGTAGTTCCATTTAGTTCATTTCAGTTCAGTTACACTCAATTGTATGCAGTTACACTCAGTTCCATTCAGTTGCATGTAGTTCCATTCATTTCAGCTCAGTACACTCAGTTATAGTTAGTTACTTAATGGAAGGAACATATCTTATTGTGGGAGATAATTATGGAGTGCCATCTTGGCACCAGATCAATGGGGGGCACATGATTGAAGATGGATCAGTGTTGTAAGTGTTAAAAAATTATTGATGCATGCAACTATTCTATTTTTTGTTGTAAAACTAATTTGACTTGTTATTAAAGTGATATGCACTTGGAAATTTAGATACAATGTTCGATTAGATCTCCACTCTCTGGTGCTCTCGGTGAAAGCAATCTACTATTGTGTTGTAATCATTCTCTTCTACTTATCATTCATACTCTAAGATTGTTTGTTGGGTTTTTCATCCTCCGAATTAGTGGAGGGTTTTCCCAGGGTATATCCTGTGTTCTATGGTTTGATTTATGTCTTTGGATTATTGATGAGATTTATATGCACTGTTGTTGTGGATTAATGTTTTAAAGTTCAATTATCTTCATATTTTGCTCGATCACTAACATTAGATGCTAAGGGTAATTCATAGAATCGCCTATAAAAATAGTGGGACAAATCTTATGGACATATTAATAGAGACTACATCCAAGAGTATGGGAAATTAATTAGCTTCTCCATGAGAAAAATAGTCATAATCCCAATAATATCACTATGGAATAACTCCAATAATTAAGAGGTGGGCCTCATATTACAATAAAATGAAGCATCCAATGGAAAGCCACCAACTCCTAGAGCACAAACATTGCCTCCAAATTTAGTGACATAAATAATAAGATCATCACATCTTCAAATATGTAAGGCCTAGTAGGAAAAACATACCACTATATGTGCACCATAAAGAGAATCCATCAAGTCCAACAATGGTGCATGAAATTTATTTGTAGAAGGTACATTTACAAGAGGAAGTGCATCAAACTATAATATAAAAAAGATCCACTACAATAGGTTGATAATTATCTAGAGAAAAATATTTAGATATAAATATTGAAAATATCCTAACAAACTATGAATATAAACTCAATCAAATATAACATATGTATTGGAAGTATCATATAAAAAATATATGCCTAATTTGGGCCCATGTACTTTGACAAAAAAATGAATTCATACCATGATCAAGGGTTTGTCATAATAAATCAAATGCTATGTACATTTCATGACTAGATGTGCACTGTAAACTATATCAAAGGTATCATATAGAAGATCCCTATCACAGACTATTACTCTTGCAAGCTCTTCAATTCCTTAAACACACAACTCTTTGTATTACAATCATTGCATAGAGAGTTATTATGTATTGTGTCTAGTCAAAAATAAGTATCCATTTTGAATAGGGTGAAGAGGCATTATGAGGTCAATAGGTTCAACATATAAGAAGGCTCCATGAATTCTCTAAGGAATACTTGGTATAGACCAAAGAAAATAGTAGTACAAGCTCTTACAAGATATTTGTTGTGTATTGTTTATGTATATAGGTTAGCGAATTCCTTAGCAAAAATGAAACCCTAACAAACTATTGTTGCAAAAGGATTATCCAAGAAAAAGTGTGTTTACATAGTAAGATATGATACCACTAGCCAATAGTTTTGAAATCATATAACTGAAGTGAGTCTTGAATAAGAGATAAAACCCTATGAAATTGTAAGATGTAACATCCCTCAAATTCACTCCCTAATTTTTTTTTATAATGTAGCTTTAGGATTGTTATCATCATTATCATAATATTATTCTGATCATTTGTCACATCACTTCCCTGTGACTGCAGCCTTGATATTAACATGTTATTGTCATTATAGTTAAGAGTTTATTCTTTTCAAGATCCATGTGTATGACTCAAGGTTATGTCCTTCCATGCTTCCTTGTTCCCATTGTCACCCTACTGACCGATTAATTGCTTTTTAACTCTCAACTTTATACTTAGCATGTTATTATTCATTTACTCTTTCCACTTAAAATTTGCATGGATCAATGCATAGTGTTTAACACATAATAGGGATGAATTCTTACCATGTATATACATATAATGGTTCCCTAGCAAACATTAATGTCAGTTCTTGGCAACTCATGTAGTTGCGTATACCTTGTGAACTTGGTAAAGAGGGTAATTTGAATAACTAGCATAGGTAAGCAATGGAATTTCATGCCTCCCTTAATGGACCCGCAGTCACATCATCTTGAATAATCGATTGAATGTAATATCTCATTGATCCCAATGTGATAATCAATTCAGTTATGATCATGGTATCCAAGACGGTGCTTGCTTCATCAACTATCACTTGTATGGTATCCCCCATTCGTTATACTCATGATTGAATGTAACGCATTTATGGTGATGGTGTGTCTCGGCTTCCATTTAACCATTTTTATGGAGGCAATTAATATCCAGTATGTTGCATTCCATTTAATGTTACAGTGGAGTGTTACGGGTCGTTGGATTTCAAATTTATGGTGATTGTGTGTCACAACCTCTATGCAATCATTTCTATGGAGGTGATCAATAAACAACATGCGGTATTGTTGTAAAGGAAAGTTTCCTATGGCTAGGGTTTAAGAGGCCATCAACATACTGGGGTTGAAAGGTGGATGCAAATGGTTTTGCAAGTAAATACAAGCAAGATCATAGGTTGGAATGGTTCATACCTTAGCCAAACGAAGGTTGATCCAAGAAGCCCTTCAATCCTCTTCTTGATCCTCTTGCTCCTCTTGCTCCAAGAGACCTAAAAAACAAATTATACCTTCCTCAAACCATTATGACCACATATAAAGCAATGATAATCAAATAAACATGAAATAATAATCTGATTAACATCAACATCTGATCATAAAAAGAGATTCAATCACACATTGAACAATGATTTGGGAAGAACAAGGACATCACATCTTTATTAATCTTGAAAACAAGTACAAGTATACATTCTCTTCAAGTTTGGCACCTCAGGAAACCTTGATTTGGTTATGTTGCTTCTCTTCTCCAAGGAACTCAGCCTCCAAGCTCTGCAACACAAGGAGAATGCTTCGAGGGCAAAGGTGTGGGCAAAGAGAGCTCCAAATCCTCCAACATAACAATGCAAAGATTCTAGTCTCCTCTCATGGACCTCCCTACCTCTATTTATATGCTTTATGAAGAGTTAGGGTCGAAGACAAAGTAGTTACAACTGAAGGAGTCAGTTGCATAACTACCCAAACTACCCAAATTTCAAAATACGTATTTTTTTGACATTTTCAGGAGGCATGCGCAGGTTGTAGAGACAACAATCGCATATGCGAGGAGGTATACGTGGGTTGTAATGTAGAAAGTCATGTATTTAAGGCGTATGCGAGTATTATATAGAGCAACTCGCATACATACACGGGTTTCCTTAAGGAAACTCGTGTATACATAAAAAAATCTCATTTTTAGGGTACTTTAGGCATTTTCAAACTTTGGTGTCTTCTGGAAAGTTTTAGCTAACTGAAATATATTTCCAACAGTGTAAAGATGAGGTCAAATGGAGTTATAGAACTCAATATATGGGTCCTCCAAGTTAGGTGTTGTTTCAATGAATTTCAATGACTTTCATGAAATGTCGTCATGGAAGTGTCGACATGCGATAGAATCATGGGAAAGTGGTCACAGGAAGAGATGTGTCATTTTGAGATATAACAGATGCCCCCTAATGTATGAGGTTAGAGGGGAAGACGATAGCCGAAATGCATTATAAAGGAAACAACTAAGTATGGAGAGAGCAGAGAATCCAAGATCAAAAGGCTCAAATAAAGGTACCTGAAATAGAGATAAATGTCATACAAAACTGATCTCTAGGACATACAAGTCCATATACAAATCATTGCCATAAAGATACAAGCGGATTCAACATATGTATAACTGATGAAACTATCATGGTTGCTCAATATGCAAAAAGGCACCATATCAAATCTAAAGGAGCCATGGCCACAAATGAACAAGGTGGATCCATGCTCAACAATCGATCATAGCCACAAAAATACAAGGTGGATCTATGTCTCAGTAAAATGTCATATAAAATGTAACAAGGTCTTGCACAGCTTGGGAAATAGCAAAAATGATGATGCTATTGTCAGCCCAAGGTCTTCAATCCAAACCTCCCAAAAGGTACGAATCCTAACCATGCGAATAAGGGAGTTGAAGTCGAACATGGAGGAAACCGTTTGATTACCGGTCAATAATGAGAACCGTTAACAAACGCGAGGAAAACCACCATTAATGAAAATGGTCCCCAAGGCACCTAGTACATTCTAACAAGTGTGAATACAAGGACTTGAAGTCAAACACTTGAAGAATCCATCGAGTAGGAGACATTAAGATATTCCCACTACCCAATAGCGAGGGAAATTGCCACTGATGACTACAATCCCCAAGGTACTTTCATAAAACTCTAAATCTCATTCCCAGAGCAAGATGTGTTGCAGTTGATAGGAAGAGATCCATTGGAAGGAAGGCATTAAGGCATCCTTCATCATCCAACACGAGGTAAGTCAAAGACTAATTGGATCTGGAATTGGTACTGAATTTCACGACAAGGACTGCCAAAGACATGATGTAATGAACTGATACCAGGGAATGGCCAACACAAAAGGTCAAGGCGGCTGCAGAATGGCCGACTAAGGTTTGATACTTGAAAAGTGAGCATGACACAAAAGTGAATTAGGTAGCTTTTGACAAAAAAGGACCAAGGACACAAATCTGCAATGTAGGAGACATTGAGAAATTGACCATATAATTGGAAAAGAGACCAACTGGAGGAGTTAGAAACTCTGAATCAGGATAAGGTCAAAATACTAGGACCCAACTGTTGATAGACTCAAAACGGGTGCTTTGTTCAAGGAAACAAGACTTGCTGCCATGATGCAAAAAACATGTGAATGAACTCCCCTTCCCCTCTTTCTTGTAAAGGTTTAACGAGTCCAAGAAAGAAAACTGGGGACCTTCTTCATTTTTGGCAAGCTCAAAGAAGAGACAAAATAATGCTTGATAAAGAACTGATTCGTGGATTTTATGAGCCCAAACTAGTACATGCTCAACGGTGTTTTCATAGTTTAGAGAGTCTAAAAACTCCAAAGATGACTCCAAGGGGGTGCTTTTTCGTCCAATTTAGTCTCCTGAGGCTAGAAAAGTATAAAACAAACCACAGAAGAACTCTCTTAGCTTCCTAAGAAGTAAGGCGCACCTTTTTCATATTTAGTCAAGAAGGTCCGAAAAAGGTTAAATTACCACCTACCCAACGCTCCTTCAAAAGCAGCATATAGCCTGAGTTTTATGAGTGTGAAGGAAGGCAAGATCACTTGGAAAGATCCATTTGATTACGAGAAATGGGGCTTACAACAATAAACTCGATGCTTTTTTCTTTAGGGTTTAACAAGCATGACAAAGACATAAAGTACACTCGAAATTGTTTTCAAGTTTTGGTCTAGAGCACGAAAAAGAGAAAACTAAGCTCATACCGAGTGTTCCTTTTCCGTAAATTTAGTCCCTCGGGTCCAGAAAAGTGATAAACCTATGCCTGAGAATACTCTTCTCAATTTCGTAGAAAAGAGAGCGATCCTTTCTCGTACTATTCCACATGGTCCGAGAAAGTGATAACCTACCACCAATGTGGATGCCCATTCACATATTCTTAACGAGCTTGAACGGACAAGTTTACTCGGCAGTCAATTCTATTTTGAGGAGTCAGACCTGGGCCTAAACAAACTCAATATCTTTCTCGTGAAGTTTTAACAAGTCCGGAAAATTCAACTCGTGGCCTCCTTACTGCATTTAACGAGCTCAAAGGAGAGCAGAAAGAATGCTCTAAATGCAAGGAGACGAGTGTCAAGGGCAAGTGAAACTAGTTCCAAGCGCGAGGAACAAACCTATACATAATGCAAGGAACATGAGCAAGGTAAAGACACTTGGGGAATGTCTCCTCAAGGTAAAAGGTGTCAAGGTTCAAAGGCAAAATGATACAAGGCTAAGCGACGATGAGAACAAAGATGAGGGATTATACAACGAGCTAAAAGCGTGGAAGCTAGCATCAGGCTCATAAGCACGAGCAGGGCACATGCAAATGCAATTACAACTTGAACAACAAGACAAGGCCAGTAAACAGTTGTGAATCCAACTAAGAATCCAGTCTCCAAGAAACAACAACATTAGGATCACATTCAGAATAAAAGATCCAATGCAGGTCACTTTGGAAGAAATACATGCGACTTTGTTATCTTATATAAAAGGTAAAGTCGAGGTAGAATCAACTGAAGAATATTCTATAGTACCAAGGCTCAAGGGTTTATAATCAGTAAGATCAACCTCAGAATGAGAGAGAAAATCAACAAGAGAGATAGAGTCCGCAGGAAAAAACTCAGTATCACGGGAGTTGAAAAATTCATAAGAAAAATCAAACTCATCAGGATCACTAACTTGTTGTTCAAAGGAAGAGTCAAAAGAATCAACAAGACTAACATAAGAATAAAGGTCATGCTTACTAGGCAAATCAGGGTTAGACTTAGTCACAACTGAAACAACATCCAATAGAAGATTAGACTGTATCAAAGACTCTAGGAAGACTTCATTCAAAGGAAGGAGATCATCCGAGATAGGACACATGTCTAAACTTTCAAATGGATTGACAGAGTGGAGAGCAGGCTCCACTGTCTTTATAGGATGACTCACCTGGTCAACTGATGGGACCAAGTCCCCAGAAGGTAAGAATGAAAATAGAGGTTGTTTCTCAGTAGAAATTGAATGCAAAGGACATGAGGCCACATAACTCACCTATGGTGGGGTAGTGTCTCTAGAAACACTAGGAATCAATAAAGGAAAGACCTAGTCTCTAGTTGGGTCAAGAGATAGATCAAGAAAATCCAACTGATCGATAGTGACAATTTATTTTCCATGATTAAAGTACATCACACGAAAGAATGTTGAAACCACAGCTTGCATGGCATAGACATAATCATGTCTAAGGAGCATATTGAAGTCCAAGGGGTCTTCTATCACCATGAAGTAAACTAAGACAGTATTCCCACCCGAAGTAACAAGTGTTTGAGCAAGAATTCCCAAGGCTATACAATTTCTTCTATCAAACGCCAGTAATTGACTAGCAGTCAACACAAGGCTAGGAGATCCCACACCTCGCCAAGCACAAGAAAACAAGATACTAACTGAAGCTCCTTCATCAACAATACAATGAGCAATCATGTATGGTTCAACTTTGACCTTTATCTAGAAAGGTGCATCAGAAGGAAGGTGTGGCTGAACTAGGCTATCCCAATCAAAGGAATCAATCCGAGAGCTTGGTGGGGGTTGATCTGAAGCGAGTTCAATGCCCCCTTGTTCAATAAGTTATGAACTGGTAGTGAAGAAAATGTGACTAGCAGACACTTCACTCTCCAAAAGAAGAGTGGGATTGATCGATAATGGAATCAATTCAACCACTTCGTGAAATTCACTCTCCGAAGGGAGAGTGGGATTGACCAAAGATGACATTGGTTCAATCACATCAGGATCACTCTCCAAATGAAGAGTGGGATCAACCAAAGCTGATATTGGTTCGACCACTTGAAAAACCAAAGGTTGAGTAGGTTGTTGAGAAACTATAGGTTGTTCAGGAGAAGGAAATTCTTGAGTCTCGGACCACACTCTTCACACCTCTGCGATAGCAGGGCACTAGTGAGTAAGGTGATCTCCCTCGCATAGCTTACAAGGGAACTTAAGTTTGCACTTCGAACAACCAGTTTTCTCAATGGTGTTAACATGACTAGCAGTGGCTAACTGTTTTCACTTAGCATGACCTACAGAGGCTGAGATTTTTCCCCCAACATGACCACCATAGGCTGGGTGATTGGGTCCAACCTGACTAAGAGAGGCTGGTTGTTGAAAAACTTCAGAATGTTCAAAAACGGGATGACCATGAAACCAAACTCTTCGCACCTCCAGGATAGAAGGGCATTTATAAGTAAGGTGGTCTCCCTCACAAAGCTTACAAGGAAAATTGGGCTTGTGTTTTGAACGGGTAGTATTTCCAACACCGTCAACATGACTCGCAGTGGCTGGCAGATTGTCTCCAGCATGAACCATAGAGGCTGAAAGAATGCCCCCAGCATAACTTGTAGAGGCTAAGAGACTGGGTCCAACATGACTTGCAGAGGTTGGATGAGCACCAATAGCATGACTTGCAGAGGCTGAATGGTTAGGATCAACATGCTTTGCAGTAGTTGAGTGTGTGCCCCCAGCATGAACTTCAGATGCTAGGTGGATGGATCCAACATGACTTGCAGAGGTTGCATGGGGAGGTTTAACTTGAACATCAAAGTTTGAATGGGTGCCCTCAACATGAACTAAAGAGGATGAGTGATTGGATACGACATGACCTAGAAAGTTTGGAAGGATCCCACCAGCATGATCAACAGAGGCTGGATGGTGAAGATCAACTTGACTTGCATAGGTTGAGTGCTTAGATCCAACATGACTTGTAGAGGTTGGATAGGTGCCCCCGGCATGAACTATGGAGGCTGGGTGGTGAGGTTCAACTTGACTTGCAAAGGTTGAATGGGTGCCTCCTTGCTTATGTGCCTTCTTCCTATTCCTCCTTCTTTTACTCCTTTTAGACTATCAATTACTAGTATCAGTACTTTCACCGCATGAGGTAGAAGGAGGAGGAGAAACAACTACATGTGAAGGGGAAGCAATGTTTTGACGCCCTTGATATAAGGAGCCTACTTAAGAAGCATCAGGAGCATTCAGGATGGTTGGAGTGGAAAACAACCACACCGGTAGCCCTAGGGTGAATCTAGGTAGATTCAGGGTAGGCATCAAAGGAACACTAACATTCCCCATGAGAGGAATAGTACCAGGAGTTCCCAGCATGGGGATCTCTTGGTTGGTGTTCAAAGGAGTGTTAGCCATAGTTTCAAACAAAAATACAAATTCTGAGGTTGACAAGCAACCAAAAGTACAAAGCACGCACCTGAAGGAAAACTAAGTACAGACAAACCACAGAGCACTCACTGAAATTCCTAAATCCAAACAAACAAACAAGTATAAGATATGTTTTCGAGAAGAAAGATGATAGACAGTTACTTGGCATCCCTGTATACATGTTCTTAGGCACAAGCAGAGGAATCACCCACTACCCTCCCACGCCTTCTACCGGGGTTACCTTCCAAGCCCATTCAAGTTCAACTAGAAATATCCTTCTAGTGTACCTGTGTATGAACCCTATATGTCAAAGAGACTAAAGGCTACCTTAACTATATTGACATTCTGGGGGGGCAGTCGAAATCCTGGTTCATACGCATGGGCAGGGTGGCAAATCCTGAAATCCTGTCTAAGACAGAATCCCCAGATGCACAAAAACCTTGGTCTACACTTTGACAAGGAATCAGAGCGTTATCTCCTCAATCCAAGCCTCCACGCACCCTCGTGCTTAACTCCCATTTGAGAGGAGCTTCCAAGATACAATCAACATAGAAAATGGTTTACATATTGATTGGCCAACTACGTCTAAATTTAAACACTTGTGGGGAGTTTAAACTACCTATCCCACAACTCTATCCTGAGCTAGTTGGTGTATGACCCTATAAAATAAAACTTACTAATAATTTTTAAATTATATCGTTTATTTTAAGGGTTGGTTTTAGTCAGAGGGTAAATGGCATGAAACTTATGTGGTGTTTTGACTCAAAGTTGAAACAAAATGACTAAGCAAAGAGAATTGAAATGCAAAAAGAAAAAACTATTCTCTTTTTGTTTTCAAATAGAAACTTGAAAGCCACAAAAGAACAAATTCTTTTTATTTTTCAAAAATAATGATATGCAGTGCATTAAAGACAAAACTCTAATCTACATGCATATTAAACAAGTATATGTTCTTTTTATTTTTATTTTATAAATGCAAAAGAAAAACTACCTACAAACAAAAGTATGCAGATGACAAGAACAAAGCAAAAGGAACTCTACTATACAACCACCCAAAAGACTCTAGAGTGCCCTAAAGTCAGTATAAACCTTACTTGGAAGGAAGGCTTGCATAAAAGACAAGTCAACTTTTTTGGCACGTTGAAGTGAACCAACAAAAGAAAAAGGAAACAAACACCAACAAGCTTCTTAACTCAGACAAATATCACTAACAGAGGCTGACCAGAAATATAAGCCAAAAATCATGCCAAGCAAAGGAGGTGGGGGGAAAGAGCAAAGAGTAAACCCTAATTCTATAAAAAGGCTTAACACATAGATAAAGAACAACCAAAAGGGATGACACTAACTCCCTAGAGTCATGCACCTGCATAGGACACCAAAATACCTACCAAATAGCCCACAACAGCAGAAAAAACCACAAAAATGAGGGAAAAACACTGTTTTAGGGGCACACGCGGGTTGTACTACTAACAAGTCGCGTGTCATACGTGGGTTGACAGTACAACAAGTCAGGTGTATAAGCACACACGGGTTGTATTACTAACAAGTCACGTATTGTATGTGGGTTGAAAGTATAGAAATTTGCGTGTACCAAACCAGACACGCAACTGTTCAGTCTGCAACTCACGTATGGGTGGGAAAAATCCCAAAAAAGGTCAAAAACTGCCTTAGGAAGGGAGGGGAGGTGTTCTATCAGACTTACAAGGTGTTCCTAAGTGGCAAGAAGGACCTGAAACCAATGCAAAAGACTGAAAGAAAGACAGAGAAACCCCAAACAGACAAGGCTCTCCTATGGAGTCGCCAGTTCTGTTGTAAAGGAAAGTTTCCTATGGCTAGGGTTTAAGAGGCCATCAACGTACTGGGGTTGAAAGGTGGATGCAAATGGTTCTACAAGTAAATACAAGCAAGATCATAAGTTGGAATGGTTCATACCTTAGCCAAACGAAGGTTGATCCAAGAAGCCCTTCAATCCTCTTATTGTTCCTCTTGCTCCAAGAGACCTGAAAAACAAATTATACCTTCCTCAAACCATTATGACCACATATAAAGCAATGATAATCAAATAAACATGAAATAATAATCTGATTAACATCAACATCTGATCATAAAAAGAGATTCAATCACACATTGAACAATGATTTGTGAAGAACAAGGACATCACATCTTTATTAATCTTGAAAACAAGTACAAGTATACCTTCTCTTCAAGTTCGGCACCTCACGAAACCTTGATCTAGTTCTGCTGCTTCTCTTCTCCAAGGAACTCAGCCTCCAAGCTCTACAACACAAGGCCCAATGCTTCTAGGGAAAAGGTGTGGGCAAAGAGAGCTCCAAATCCTCCAACATAACAATGCAAAGATTCTAGTCTCCTCTCATGGACCTCCCTACCTCTATTTATATGCTTTATGAAGAGTTAGGGTTGAAGACAAAGTAGTTGCAACTGAAGGAGTCAGCTGCATAACTACCCAAACTACCCGAATTTCAAAATACGTATTTTTTGACATTTTCAGGAGGCGTACACAGGTTGCAGAGACAATAGTCATGTACGCAAGGAGGTATACGTGGGTTGTAATGTATAAATTCGTGTATTTAAGGTGTACGCGAGTATTATATATAGCAACTCACATACATACGCGGGTTACCTTAAGGAAACTCGCATATACATCAAAAAAGCTCATTTTTAGGGTACTTCTAGGCATTTTCAGACTTTGGTGTCTTCTGGAAAGTTTTAGCTAACTGAAATATATTTCCAACAGTGTAGAGATGAGGTCACATGGAGTTACAAAAATCAAGATATGGGTCCTCCAAGTTAGGTGTTTTTTCAGTGACTTTCATGAAATGTCGTCATGGAAGTGTCGACATGCGACGGAATCATGGGAAAGTGTTCACAGGTAGAGATGTGTCATTTTGAGCTATAACAGGTATCTCATTTAATGTTATTGTAAATTCATTGTCGTCCATTGGATCTTAAGTAGCTTGCTTTGTGACAACATTAAATAGGCTACAACAAACTAGATAATTTTTTCTTCAAGCTTGGCGTACATTCTCTTGGCACCAAGACAACTGTAATGGAATTAAATTCCTTGGGATTGCCATAACTGAACCCTACTATAATTGTTAGTCATTTTTCTTGGTAATCCATTGAGGTTTCTGCCATTATTTTCAGTCTACACTAGTTTTTTCTTGTGGTTCATCTCCTCTACGATATTAACCACCCTCTGCATTTGTTGTTGTGTTTATTGGTTCTTTCTCCCATGCTAGGGTTGTGTTACTGTGGTTTCTTTGTAGTGTTGAACTGTTCAAAGATAGTCTTCTCTTTTTAACTCCTGCTTATTGCATGGTTGTGATTTTTGAACATTTCCTGCAACATTAACGATTGGTCCTCTATGATGCAAGCAACCCATCACTTAGGTCGGCTTCCATCATCTTCTTGGCATCCACCCTCACAAGTAATCCAATTCACTATCGGTTATGTAAATTTTCATATTGCATTGTTCCATTATAGTTGACCAACTGTCATATGCTTCAGTTGACAGGTTTGGTGGTTTTGAAGGAGACTCCTTGGTCAAGATTTCCCTTCATCCCTTCCATGACAGGTAAGAATATTGCTCAATTTGTTCAGATATTACTTTCTTGTTATCATCTGTATAGTTCATTTAGTTAATTAAATCCTTGCATGTTGTTATGTTACAGGAAGGCCACTTTCCTATGTGTCCATCCAAGCAAAAGTTTGAGGAAACTCTCAAACAAGATACTTTTGGTTACATTTATTGAGTTCAATGTTTGCTTGCTCTTACAGTGCCAGATTTTTGGGAATAACATCGACCATCCTCAAGCATGACTCTTAGGTCGATCTTTATACTTTTATCTTGAGAAGGGGTATACACACACCTGCTTATCTTTCATTGTGACGGTATTGGATCTGGTTGATTTCCAATAGGAATGGATTAAATTCCACCTTTGAAACTAAGAGTTGATACCTGAGTATTGTGTGCATTAAATTTTATGGTCACCTTTGGTCATGATTGAGTAATACTATGGATGCCCTGTCAGGTTCTCCCACAATATTGTTACTTGATTTATTTATGAGGTTACTTGCATATGTTTGTTACGGTTATCTTGTATAATGTGATTATGGTTTCGACCCTCATACTGTTTATTGTATTTATGTATGTTTAAGTGTTGAGGTCGAAGCCTAGTTACATTTTTATTGATTTTTTAAATCAGTTGTCGGTGTAAGCCAAATAATGACTAGGAATGAATTGAATTGAGGAAACTTTAATAAGAAGACCAAGTAGTCTAAGAGATCCAAAGTTTCAAAATTAATCACATTTTCAAATTTATTTCTATTGCATTTATGTTGTTATGAATCTTAATCAAGAAATTTCCAGTTTGGAGAATCTTTGTTTCCTCAAACTGTTCATTTGAATTGACCACCTTTAATTTTTTTTCAAATTGATTATGTATATATTCATATGCTAGAGATTCCATGATGAAATTCCATTTGGTTTCAACTACTCCTTTACTACAAAATATATAAGTTCTTTCTTCCCAATATTCCTTGGGGGTCGGCCATGTTCCCATTTCATATCTAAGATGGTAATACACAGTCCTCAGTTGTGTTATTAATATTAAGGGCTTCAAATAAGTCTTTCATCATGTGACCATGTTGGGTTGAAATATTTGGCATATAGTGTTTTCTTTCGGCCAATCTAATTTTCCCCACATGGCAGTCCTGAACTTTTCAAGAAGCCACTTTTTTGTCTCATATTTAGATTTAAGAAAGTCCTGCCATTTAATTTCCCATTTTCCCATCCACTTGTAATTTTTCTTCCTCCAAGTCTTCTTCCTACATTTTAGCTCTTTTGAAACAACCATATCGAGCCAGTGGTATTCATCCATACCTTCCACCTTTTCTAAGTAACTTAACAAACTAATGATCATTGAATCCTCCATCGAGAACATACCAGCCTTAGCTAGTAGGATCTCATATGGGACCGTTGACTTGACTTTGAGGTTACTAGTGATTTAGTGCTTTTGAATTATTTCTATTTATCTCAACTTGTGGTTTGACGTGCCGCTCCCCCAAACTTCACATCCATAAAGGTTAATCAAGGAAACCAATAGTCCAAAAATAGATGTTTTGGTCTTCCAGTCCCATAATTCTACTTTTGTGCACTTGTTTTTAAGCAATAAGCTCTCCATATCCCTTGAATACTTTTTGTTCTACATGTCTCCCAACTGAGCATGTTGTGAAAAACAATTCCTAGGTTTTTGTACTCGTCCACTATGTCCAAGTATTTTCCCTCAAAGATAAAGTTAACCTGCTACTTTTTCCGCTTCAAAGAGAAGTTCATGACTTTGGTTTTCCTAGTGTTTACTTGTATCCCAACCTCTTGAGAAAAAATCTCCAAGAACTTCAAATGTTCTCTCAAACCATGCACAAATTTTGTAATTAGGATAAGATCATCAGCATATAAGAGTATCTTCATCACGTAACCCACTAACTAAATACCCTCTCCACTGGTGTTGTTTAACCATTCTTCCAGCTTATCAATCTATAAACTAGAAAACGTGGGGGAAAGGGAGAACCCTTGTTTGAACCTAATGTTGTTTCCAAAGTATTCAGAAAATCCTTCCTTAGTTTTGATTTTAACACTAACTTGCTTGTAGAGTTTATGGAAAAATGCTCTCTATTCGCCTGGAATTCCAAGCTCCGCCATCTTTCTCCAAATTTTGTCTCTAGGAATCCTATCAAAATATTTTTAAATTCAACGAAGAAACAAAAAGCCTCTCGACCCTGGGTGTACCAAACCTTTTTGATGAAGTGTCTAAGAGTGATGCAATGATCAACAATAGAGTGGCTTGGCCTAAATCAAACTTATCATTTTTCTCTTTTACCCTCTTCTTCTACCCAACTGATATTCTACACTCTACCATGCTCCCAAATAATTTTCCAAGAAGAGGTTTTACCATAATAGTACAACAATTAGAAGGATTATTTATGTCTCCACTTTTATAAATAGGGATAGTAACACTATTTGTCCACTCAATTGGAAACTTGCTTTGTGTGACACTTTTGAAGATGCTTTTGATGCTTGGGGCCAAGGTCTTAACACCCCATCTTAAAAATTATGCCTGCAATCCACCAATGTCTTGAGCTTTATCACTTGCTAATTTTTTTATACCACACTTGATATCTTCCACAAAAAAAACTTAGCTGTAGAGTTGATTGTGGGAGGGATATTATTCTCTTTTTCTATCTTATATAGAATCTTCACCTATTCTAACCACTATTTATTTGTGATATTATTATCTATTTGCTTCTTTTCTTTGTTGTAGTTCCCGCGAAAAACCTTTTGGGTTGTGCTTTCCCAAATAAATTTATCCATTCCTTATTGAATGTCTTTTGATGAAAGTGGTATTTATGACATATTGTACATTCTTAAGTTTGATAAGTCGTAGCGTGGACATGTATAATGCATTTGACCTTGTATTGTTTTAACATACTTATTAATAGCGCAACCACTTAATTTGTGGTTGATGAACATCGACCACAAGTTAAATACCACAAGACCGCAAGTTAAGAATCGTGAAATTATACATTGTCCATGCATTAACTACCATCCCAACCCAAGTTATATTTTATCCATACATTCATGCATCTGCTACAAGTTATCCATGCATCAGCTACTAGTTATTCATTCATTAGCTACCAATTATTTTTTTTATTTTTTTTTTTATTTTGAATTTGAAACGAGTATCGTAGAATCAATCTGCGTAGTACACTTGTCTCATCCTCGCCCATAGATGAAAAAGAGTAGATGGTAGTCCACCCCAAAATTCTAAGATATTAATGTCTATCGGTGTAAAAATAGAAACGATACGATAACAGGGTCTACCTAGGGTTTTAGTTTGTTTATTAAATCTTCTTCCAGAACCGGCCATGGACTAGCATGAAAACCTTGTCTTAGTGTAAATTTGGTATGAACATTTATTCAAGTGAAGGTTGTTTCTCACATGGATGTTCGATACAATTCGATACTAATACACTTATTATCTATCCTTGTTCAAAAATCTTATATTTATTATTTGTTGCTTTCAATGATATTACAATCCTATGTATATAAGAACTTGAAAAATGTGCAATATATTAATGTTATTACATATACAGTTTTGATGAATGAATACTATGTACGATCTCTATTCTATATTTGAAATTATTAAAGTCTATATACATTTGACTGTCAATAAATAGAAATCCTCAAAACAGAAATGAAATATAATTCTAACTTGCTTATTTAGACAATATCCATGAATAGACCTTAACAGTTTAATAGATTATTTGATGCATTAAATCAGTTTACACAATAGTGATAATTAATTTACTGATAGGATTTTAAAATTGAATTTACAACAATATTTAAGTAGAAACTGAGTAGATTTTAGGAACTATAGGCACGATTACGATCCATAATTTAGCTAAGCATAAACATAACTACGTAAATTATTTAAGTAGCTTATTGATGAACATTTAAAATTGTAAGTAATGTAGTAAAATAAGAATCAACAAGAGACATAGATAACACTAAATACACATATGAATCTAACACACTTATAGGAGGAAAATGTAGTTGGAACATCCACATACCACCCAATTGTAGACCACCAAGTAGCCAAATTACTTGCTCAGCAATCACCACCTAGCATAAACCTTGACACCATAGGAGCTAGCATCCTGCTCTTAGTCGTAATAAAACTATTTTCTGACAAAGAACTCTTATCTCAGTCAACATGAACCATCTCTTGCTCTCACAACAAATATCACAATTTAGTACAAATGCCTAACACATCAAAGGTGCTCATACAACAAGTTCATATGCATACTAGGTAGCATCTTTCCCTCACACATGTGCAAATAAATAATTATTTCCCTAGGTCTTCCTGAAGGTCCAACTTTCCCTCCTTGAGAATTGGTTGGCCTTGGGTCCCCTCCTAGATTTTAGGGGGCTGGTTTTTCAAAACATTTTCATGACATTTGTCATCTTCTTCTATTGAGTAGCAAGTCTATGTTCTCTACCTATGGGGTCACAGTTCATAAATTTATAACATGGTTGTTCCAACTATCCCGCATATTTATTAAAAGTGTTTTACATTTCCTTTTAGATATTCCTTCTTAATATATTCTTCACTTAGTCACAAATTTAAATTTCCAACCTAAGTCAAAATAATAAAATCAAATCATGGGGGACATTACATAAGAGATGATCAAGAAACTCCCACAATCCTTAGGGAAATGCCTCTATACAATAATATCTAGATCATTTGTAGAGAAAAATAAAAATAAAAATAGAGACCCTAATTTCACAATGCTTAAGGCACTGCCACTAGACAAAGATATCCAAAAACAATGTTTGAAAGATCCCTTGAAATAAATCAACAAAGGGGTGAATTATCTAAACCCCTAGTTACAAATCACAAATAATAAAGATGCCACCGTCCAAATCATTGGATTTGCCACTGAAAATTCCTAAAATAAAAATCAGCAAATAAACTTCGATGTTGGGATCATAGGTTTATGAAAAAGATCTCTAAAAGGGTGCATAAAATAGACTAAACAACCTAAATAATAACACTTTTTTTCCAATGAAAAACAACACCATAAAAACATCGCCAAAAATCCTTGATTTGGAGATTCTTTCATGTGCCATAGGTTGATCACAAAGCATACCAACATTGACAACCAAGAAGAAAATATTAACCAACAATGAAATAAGTAGCAAAAAAATCACATCTACATCAAGTTGAGATTAAAAGAGGATGATGATATTGAATTGAACCAAACAACCAACGCAAAAACCTGTGAAAGTAAAGGAAAAAGCATAAGAAAAACACATATCCATAGAACAAGAAAATACCAAAGATATAGTGCATGTAGGCTTAACCACTTGTATAAAAGAACGATGCCCAAAGGCTAAAGAATGATCACAAGATCACATGATAATACATTATATCATTACAAATGAGGTTGAGTTGTGTATTTATACACAACTCATGAAAGCATCCTCCCAAGAGGGGTTATGGACCCACATAAATAGGGAACACTCCCCAAGAGGGTTATTGAGCCTACATATCAAAATTGATTAGGCCAACCTTAACCATAATCTAGTATTGCCATGAAAGATAGCCTTATCCATAATTAATGCTTAACAAAATGCATTAATGACACAATGTGATATTTTTGTGGTCACATGTGAAGATTACACCATTCTCCACATATATGAATACGAGAAGGGACAACCAATACCACCTAACCATGGATGCTAAATAGTTTATCATCAATGCACATAATGGGAAGTCTAATATATCTCTAGTGAGTGCACACACCAAGCTAAGGGATTGATCAACTCAACTAAGAAGTATGTACTTATTTTCTTGATAACTATAAATACACCAATTCAACAAGTATGAAGGCATGTTTCAAAGGATGTACAAAATAACGAAAATGCAACTTGGAAAATATTTTGAAGGCATACAAATAAATGTTCCAAGATCCAAAAGGAATGCCACCTAAAAGAAAAGTGGAGAATGAGATATAGTTACTACCAAATTCTCCTTTCCCAAATATAAAATTGTATAGATAGTGCATATTATAGTTAGATGAAGTGAAGAAGCAATGTTATGAATTGTAGGAGTAAGGAGCCATAAGACCAAGTACTTCACCATGCAGTTCCCGAGTCATTTTGGTACCAAAGAAGGATGGGCCTTGGAGAATGTGCATTGAATACATAGCTCCCAACAATATCACTCTTAATAATCGATACCCTTTTCCCCAAATTTATGATTTTCTAGATTAGTTGCAGCATGCAAAGTACTTGTCCAATATGGTTTTGAAATATGTATATCATCAAGATCAAATCGAGGAAAAATACATTGAGAACACTACCTTCAAGACAAAGCAAGGTCTATATGATTGGTTAGTAATTCCTTTTAGTTTGAGTGATGCACTGCAAGGTTTATATGTTTAAAGAATGATGTGTTGATTCCATTCCTAGATCATTTTCATCATTCACTTAGATAACATTTTGATCTTCAATTCTACTTGGGAGGATCATGTGTTACAGTTGAAGCAAACATTAGAGACAATAAGGAAACATCAAATACTAGAAAATGTAAGCAAACATGAGTTCATTGAGTAGTGATTAGTGTAATTGGGGCACATAGTTTATGGAGGCAAGTTGAATATTGATCATGCAAGGATAGAGGCCATCCTTAAATGAAACACTCCTAATAATGTCACAAATGTTAGGAGTTTTATGGGACCAATTCAATATTTAATAAAGCTCATATTGTTTCCCTTTGTGTTGCGTTAGGTTCCAACAAGATTTTGTATAACGATCCAATTACACATGATAAATACTTTTGGATGACATTGATGAATCTATTTACAGATATGAGAGATTATTATGGATCCGTGCACTTTCCCTGGCATTTCCCATACGACATGTGTGATCATTGCCTCAATAGTGGGTGTGTGATGTCTAGAGGAAAGTGGATGAGTGCAGAGTTATTGGTTTATGCCCCTAGATCTTAGCAAGATTTCCAACTATGATGTATTATGTGTTTTGATAATGCACTTGATGTTCTATTTTGTTGGCGGTGGATATGGAACTCTATCGGGTTATTTTCATATGTTGTGCTAGTCATCACATGACTAGATGGTGGAACATGGTTAGACATCGTTATTGTGGTACATGACTCCTAGGCGAAGTTCCCTAGCACTTTGAACTTATTTTCCTATGGTTTACATCTTAGTATCATTGATATATTCTCTTGTGGATTAGTTGGCATATCACTACGCCAAATTTGACTTCTAGGGGTTTTCCGCCTCCAAAAGTCACTTTTGGGGGCGATTTTGGATTTGGAGGCAGTCTTTACAAAATCGCCCCTAATAGCACCGACACTAAAAGTTTTGACTTTTAGGGGGCGGTTTTGGAAGAGATCAAAACCACCCCTAAAAGTGACTTTTGGGAGCAGTTCTAAC
>LPNX010481336.1:125196-186944 GCA_001517045.1 Pseudotsuga menziesii
ACAACTTAAATGAGAACTGATAAATAAATCATGCATGCTACTTACTGAACAATATCCAACCATGTGCTTTCATAATCTTGTCGAATATAATCCATGCCACCATCACCTATAGCTTCATCCTCTTTGCATTTCACCCCTTTAAAATCTGCAACACTTGATAAATATGCATACTCCAATTCATATGTATTACAATTTATTGGTCCCTTTTGAGGGCATGTCAAAACTAAACACCTTTCATTCTCTACCGAAACTTGTACATAAAATAGTTTTTTCTCTTGTGATGCTAGAATAAATGGATCATCTTGCACTCTATCCTTACTCAATCATCTCTTCAGATTCACCATGGTGAAACCAATTTCATGAACTTTCATTCCATTATTCTTGTGTACATCTATCCAACCACATTTGAACAATGTATACTGCACCAAATAGTAGTCCAATAACATTATTTCGTGAATCACTCCATAATATGTTGTCGTTTGATGTATAGGGTTTTTATCCTTTGCACTTGATCTCATTAATGTTTATGCATCTATGCACACACCACTATTTTGGGTGGCCCTGACATTTTCTATGCTTTTAACATGAAATCTACCCCCATTGATTAAGTAGCCATCATACTTAGTTGCATATTTCCTTGGGCCACATGCCAACCATTTAAGGGTGTCAAAAATATTTTCTTTTCCTTCCACCTGTAAATTTTTAAATGTCGTTAGAAAACCATGAAATTTCAAAATATATTAAAAGAATATCACCTTCATACATCATAATAGTCTTCATCAATGAAGTTCAATTAAATCTAATATGAATAACATATCATTACCTATTTTCTTAACCAATCACTAAATTGTTGGTTGTGGAGCTTTTGTAGTAAGACTTCATCTTTTTGGGCTTGGATGTTACTATTGGCAATTTCTATCAAGCGCATCCTAATTTCAAGTAATGTCATAAAAAAATTATGAAAGTATTTTGATATATTATAATAAAAAAATGGTTTCATAAGGATGTGCTTATTACTTACTCTATCCAAGGTTGAATTTCATTTATGTTCTGCAAGACCCATATGTGGGCTTGTAACAAACTAGTTTTATCTAATTCAATAGAAGTTGCACTAGATAAGGCTTTCCCATATTGTCCAACCTCTCCTTCTTCATCGTCCCAAGCTTCATTTCTACTAGGCATGCTTTCAATATATTCCATACCTTTAACATATCCAACACCAAATTTTATGGTTTCCTCCATAGTGTAGTTTTCAGCTATGCAACCTTCGGACCTATTCTTATTTTTCACATAACTTTTGAAAACTTTCATGTTCCTAGAAAAAAACACACAATTTGTAGTGAAATCAAAAGTATGAATAAAGAGTTGTTAGTAATGTATTATTATTATATGCACATAAAATGTTGGAATTTATGTGGATTTGCACTTAATAAAATTTCACTGACCTTTCAAAACAGTACATCCATCGATATGCAACTGGTCCACAATAACGTAGCTCTCACACCAAGTGTACATTCAAATGTATCATTATATCAAATAATGAAGGGGGGGAATATTTTTCGAGTAAGCACAAAGTTTCCACAACATCATCTTGTAAGTTATCAAGATCTGTTGGATCCACCATTTTTGCACAAATTCTCCTATAAATGAAGCAAAGCCTACAAATAGTTTTTCGAACTGATTTTGGTAGCACATGGCGCAATGCTACTAGAAGTATTTGTTGCATGAAAACATGGAAATCATGTGTTTTCATAATATGAAGCTTGATATCTTTCATAGATACATGATTTCTAGGGTTTGAACTATATCCATCTGAAACTTTTAACGTGAACAAAACACCACAAAGACTCTCTTTCTCCTTTTTTGAAAGAGTGTGTAGTGCAGGTGAAAGAAATATTTTTTTGCCTTTTTGTTGAGGCCATAGTGACCTCCTTATACCCAACTGTTTTAAGTCATCACGAGAATTTTTCCATCCTTCGATTTATCTTTTATATCCAGAAGGGTTCCGAAAATACTTACGCATACATTTTTTTCTATGTGCATTACATCCAAAATGTGATGCACTAGGAGTTTCTGCATCCAACCGTATAAAAAATCAATGAATGATAACATCAAATAAAATCTAAACAATATATTCAAATTAAACACAATGAACTCCTTCAAGCATCGTACATTTTAGGCCTTAAGTTAATGTGTGC
This sequence comes from Pseudotsuga menziesii, assembly GCA_001517045.1. Lineage (NCBI taxonomy): Eukaryota > Viridiplantae > Streptophyta > Pinopsida > Pinales > Pinaceae > Pseudotsuga > Pseudotsuga menziesii. Next base: position 127,395 of record LPNX010481336.1, read on the forward strand.
ACATACCTCCCAATATGGTAAATTGAATAGAATTGACCTTTTCTTCCACACAACAATCTTCAAATTTTCACCTTTTTTTAAATTTCTCTTTCTTTTTATACTTTTAGTCTTTCCCCATTTATCTTCCCTTCCTTTTGTTTCTGTAAAAATATCTGACACTTGTACAATTGCAGGTGCAATGAGATGCTCAAACTTCCCATTAAATGGTCCTTTTTGTGAACGATACTTATGATTTATTGGAAGACATCTCCTATGCCCCATGTACACACACTTCCTACTACATTTAAGATGCATTGAATATGTGTTCCTTCCACATATAGGGCATGCACAAAACCCTTTAGTCATGCAACCAACCATATTTCCATAAGTAGGAAAGTCATGGATTACCCACATCAATATAGCCTTCATATTAAAGAATGACCCTGGATGGGCAATGAATGTCCTTGCCCCTTCATCCTGTGTTAGTTTTAGTTCATTTACCAATGGTTCCAAATAAACATCTATGTCATTTCCTGGTTGCTTGGGACCAGGTATTAACAATGACAACAAACAAAAGCTCCTTTTCATGCATAACCATGGCGGAAGGTTATATGTGACTAGCACTACTGGGCATACACTGTGAGTACTACTCAAGTTTCCAAAAGGATTAAATCCATCCACTTCCATTGCAAGTTGTACATTGTGAGGATCGTTGGAAAAATTAGGCCATTTAGAATATATAGTTCTCCATGCCGAGCTATCAACTAGGTGGCGCATTGTTCCATCCTCACTTGCATTCTCATGATGCCACCTCATTTTCTGTGAAATATATGTATAGTTGTAACAAAAACATACAGAATCATATATACATTGCAATACTTAGTAGATTAAAGAAGATGATTTTTTAGTAGGTTGGTAGTACATGAGGGTGTATGATATAATGGAATTATAAGAATTCAAAATCATACTTGTACATTCTCTTCAACCTTGGAACTATAGGAAATACCTCAGCACTTTGGCCGGGACACCTGTACGCACCTTTTCAGAATGAGCATCAACCTCCCATCTTGATTCACCACATGTTGGGCATTCATTTATTTTTTCATATTTTCCCCAATATAAAATGCAATCATTGTGGCATTCATGTATAATTTCAGAGCCCAACCCCAATGATTTAATCAAACTTTTTGCAGCATATGTAGATTCTGGAAGTGTATTTCCCGTTGGAAGCATTTCTCTTTGCAACTTCAACAACTGGGTGAAACTTACATCGGACCATCCATTTATCACTTTAAGGTTGTACAATTTCATAGTGGCCAATAGCTTAGAGAAACTAGTGCAACCTAGGTACAATGGTTCCTTGGCATCTTCAATTAACTTTAGATATTGATTGATATAATTTTTTTCTTCCATTGATGCTACTTGGCCATTTTCACAATTCACATCTGGATTTTCATTATAATATTGATAAGCATCATTCACCATTTAAACCTTATGATCATCAACCATGGTTTCCTTGTTATGATAGTCATTCTCAAGAACTTCAGTATCATTTGTAAGCAATCTTGTAAACTCATCATTATGATTATCATATTGATGTCTGATTATGTGTTCATCACCATGTGTAATTTCTCGAGGAAAATCATGCATCTCTATTGTGTGGAATTACTTTCTCTTGTCAAATATATAGTCCTGAGTAGGAACTCTCTCTCCATGGAAAAACCAAGTTTTATATGAACTTATTATACCATGAATCATCAAGTGGTCTTGTACTTCCTCAAACGTCAATATTGCAACATTGCAACATTTTTTACAAGGGCATCTTATGGTGTTATTATCCTCTGAATTCCTTTTTGCAAACTCTATGAATTCTTCAACCCCAACTTGATATCCCTATGACATCATACATAGAACCAATTTACACATCACGTAAGAAAAAACCACTACAAATTACAATGAAGACATATTTTATAAAATATCATATTGAAGAATCAAATATAAAAAGTATACCTTGTTTTCAAATCTGTCCAATGCCTTTTTTGGCCATTTGAAAATAAAACTAACCCAATTTCTTGAATTGGCTCCTTGAGATTTGGCCTCTAAACTTCCTTCCAATATACGGTTAGGAATATTCATGTAGTACACCCATATGCTTTCCAAAATAGCCTTTACCAACACATGACAACCATATATTACACCATACAAGCTTCCACCTTATAATAACCAAATCCAAACATCAATTAGATAATATTTTGGTTTTATATTAAAGCCAAGATATTTAAGTTTTTAACCAATTAATATAACTCTGAAGATGGAAACAAGTTTACGAAATTTGGTGGGCCCGAAAGCGTTGCCACGATAAACACAGGGGAAGATCAACAGCTCTCATCCAGTCACGCATCTCCAATGAGATTCGACGTTGTACATGCAAATCGTTGAGACAACTTGCACACTCAAAGTCAGAGATGGCCTGCATGATGGGGAACATGCGTAAATTACGTGTTGCCTCCCCATTGGATATTGCGCTCAAATATTAGAGGTACAAAGGTCACATTTATGGAGCGCGATGGTTTATAAGGATAATCATCTTGACATTAATAGTTTGTTAATACTCCCACCACCCTACAAATCTAACTTCCTCCAAGAACGAGTCAACTAGATACAACTGCAACCTCCAGAAGTGTCGACTGTCACCACTAGGTACTCATTCATTATTTATCAACCCTTTTGTGTTGTGTAATTCATCCAATTGATAGTTCTTCCATGGCCTCATTTGTAAAAAGACTTGACCTATCCAAGGAGATCATCAAATATTGACTTTGCGACACTTATGATCCTCGTTTGTGGTTGTCCAGTGTCAGTGATGCCCATAATGATTTGTTGTCACCTTTTGGAGACCAATCGAAACTGTTGGTAAATTTAAAATCATCCTTAATAGGGTTCACATTAGAAAAATTGCCCCATTTCCCAGATATTATCTAAAGGGTAGCCTCCAACTATTATGCCACTGGGAAGGCCATCTCATATGATACCCACTCCCATGTCGTTTGCAGAATTACACCAGAAGCTATCAGGGCTGCCCTGGGTCTCTCCAAAGCCCAATGTCAGGCCCTGATCCCCTTCAGTGAATCAGAGGTTCTGCAGGTGTTTGGGAAAGACGGCCTAGAATCCAAGATTAAATTGTTCCAGACCATTTTGAAGACCCCAGTTCCCTCAAAGACCCTTATCACCCCAGTCTCCTCTGAATTGTTCATAAATCCTATCGTATCATCAATATCCCTCTTGATTCAAATCCTAGGTCTTGATAGTGCTATCATGGTCTTTGAAGTAATGTTAGGAATTCTCCTTCACCTTAGTCAATCTGAAGCAGGAATTAAGTTTGATGAGTTCTTGGCTGGAGAAATAAATTCTCAGCTTGAGAAGTTTCATTTGGATAACCACTTTAGATACCAGGTGTATCTATTTTCCATCATAGTCAGTCCCAACCAGTATACCCTTAAGGACATGGATCCAGAGGTGTTCAAAGATTGTCCCTAGTCTTTCCAGAAGATCCAAACTTACACCCTGTTCATTGACCTCATCATCTCCAAACTATTCAAACCTAAAGAGAAGAGGATATCAGAAGACATGAAGGCTGCCTTGCAGCAATAGGTTGTTAGAGATTGGTTCCTGATGCAGAAGTATTCAGTTATCAGGGTATATGGTTTTTTGGCTTCCCCTTTCATGCTGCAAGTTTACCTAACTCCCTCATTATTCGCACTAGAATTGATCAAGCAGAGGATTTCTACTGATGAGGATAATTTTATTGGTCACAGGAAGGACTCTTGGATCAAATACCCTATTAATTTTGGTCCCTTTGATGTGAAGAAGCCTGCAGTGTTACCAATGGTGGAAAAAGTTTTGAAGGCCATGAACTTTCAGGTGACTCATGCACAGAATTACGAGCCTAAGGGGATCATTTTCTAGAGGAGGGTCTAGGTGCAGAGGTCAGTATTTATTCACTCCATGATCCCTGACTTGTCCCAGGAGGTAAATTCTCTTGCCTATGATTTTGATTGGAATCCTGCAGAGAAAATATAGGCTCCTAAAGAAGTGCAAGGTACGATCACAACTACTCCCTTTCCCCTAAACGTTGATGGTATAAGAAGAAGGTCTCAGTCAGAGGTGGAGGATATGGAATGTGATGAACAAACCCCTAGCAAGAAGCATTTGATAGATGTAGAGGAGGGCGTAATCAACCCAGAGAAAGAGTTTAATTTTGAATATGTTTTCCTCAATACAGTGATAGAGGAGGATATTGTTTCAATAAACCCTGTTGGGGGGGGATTTCAAATCATATGGTGATCGTGCATCCACTAGTGGTTGTAAAGCCAACCACTACACACTTAGAGAGAAAGCCCCCGGGAACCACACAATCAATGAAGAAAGTGGGTGAGGAGTCTCTACTCAATTATCATAAATATTAGTTTTCCTCTACTATTGAAGGGCAATTTAAGATTGAAAATAAAATGTTGACCACGTATGGTCAGCTCAAAGAGAAATTCAAGGCTAAGACTCAAAATCAATCCAAGGAGTTAAGGAAGCTATCAAGCAACAAAGTCTCTTTCACTATTGTCGGGAATCTTACAACAAACTCCCTGAACCTAGCCATCACTAATGAGGAAGGAGTTTCAAAGGTCGAGTTGAAGATGGATCAGTTCTTAATCCTAGAGAAGATTGTGTTCCATAATGGAGTTAGCGATCTCATCTATGCTAATCTGACTAAGGAGGCATTAGCCCATATCAAGTCCCAACAAAGGGTGGTTAAACTGGAGACCTAATTGAAGCAGGAAATGGAAACAAACAAGGCCTGGAACTTGAAGGTGAAACTCCTGAGTGACCAAGTGGCAGACCTAATAGCACAGAATTCTTTACAACATCCCCTTGCATCTGAGCAGCCAGTAGCAACAGGGAAGCCTATTTTACCAGCTAATCCACTGGCCAAGATACAGGCTTACAAAAAGAAAATAAGGACACCTATGAAAGACATCCAGCTACCTCCTCAAATCGTGCAGTTACAAGGGGAGATTGAGACATTACAGCATTAAGTTTTGGATCTGAAAGGTTTCCTTGCTATGCTGGAGGCTGACAAGCACACATGGGAAGAAGAGATGTAAAATGTATATAAGAGAATTGATTAATTAAATGACTATAGAACCCCTAAGGATAGATCACCCACTGCGCTGGTGATCAAAGATATGTCTAACATGTCCCTAAAGGACCTAGGAATCACTCAATTGAAGGAGGCCAATCAAGAGCTCAAGGACAGGATCACTACTAAGGAAAGTGAAGACTCTGCTGAAGAGATCGGGACACTCAAGGAGAAGGTAGCCAGGTTTAAGGAAAGGGTCGTCTGCCTAATTTCCCTACAAGGGGCTAAACATTTTCTCTAGGATGCAGTGATAAAGGATATTCCCTCATTAGGAAATCATTTGGTCATGGTGGATGAGAATGAACAGTTTGCTATGGTAGCAAGCAAAAGATGTAAAGCCCTGCAATAAATTCTAGCACAAAGGCTTAAGGAGGAGGCCCAGAAGGTGATTGTTGTTCTAAACTCAGTCTCTTGTGAAGAACTAATTTCCCTGGTTATTACTGACAGGATATCAATTCTGGTGGTAGCAAGGAGGATGACCACAAAGCACAACATGTTGCATAATTCACTTACTAGGATTGACATTATTCAGCAAGGGGTAAAAAAGTTCAACAAATTGTTCCAACCCCTATTTTAGAAAGGGCCTGAGCTTTGGGGTACATAGGGGAAATTGATCCCTCAGAGAAAATATGTCGAACTGCTGAACCAAGAAATACTAAACCATGCAAAGTTTGAGGATCTGAATTGTGGGCTAAAGGGAGAGGTAATCATCAATAAAATTAGCGAGGACTTTGAGCTACTGGCTCAATTCAGGACTATCAAATCAAATCTCCATGCTATTGGCCATAGCCCCCTGATTGACCTGGATGTTCTCCTAAAGTAGCTATTTGAGATGGCCACCCCTACAGATCAGCAGTGGAAAGATATACATAGACTAAGAAATCATCATTCTGGAAGGCTTGCCAGCAGCTGATTCAATCGTAGTCTGTTAAAAATATGCTCGGAGTTGTCATTTTCATCAAGCAATCCAGAAAGCCCTAGATGTAGAGATTTCCCTTTTTGATTGGTCACGCACAGCAAAGCGTGCCTTCCCGAAATGTTTCATGGGAACGACGCATCTTCCATGTCAAAGTTTGTTAGGATTTAGGACGTACTTTCGGGTTTGATTCCCGCAATGTAACTAATTTTGATGCCATGTTTAGAGATACATCTCAAGGGTAAATTGCACCATAAATGTAACCTCTATGGAGGAGGAAGGGTTCGACTTTCATTTTTGAAGCCTCTCTGCTTGGATTGTAGCTTTGTAAACTTTCTTGGAAGTGTTAATGAAAAGTGTTTCTCTGAGTTTCTGAGATTCATCACGGTGTTCATATTCAGTTTGTTTTTCATGTTGCATCATTTTCATATGTGTAAATTATGCTAATGCTTTCTAGTTATATGTGAGGAATTCATTTTATTAAGTGCTCCTTTCATCAGATATAACATTTGTAATGTGTCTCTAATGATTGTTGTGGAATTCGTCCTTGTTAGATGCTCCATTTCTGTCATTACCCTTATTGTTGTTTCCACTAAAGGTGTTTTCAAGAGATTCATCCATAGATAGGAGCCTCTTGCTACACTGGATTTTTACTCGTTTCTCCTATCACCACTTGAAGATATTTGAATGAATTTTACACTCACTTTTCCTCATATTACAAAAGGAAAACCATTGCTCATTATTTTCTATAATATCCTTGAATGATTCAAACTGTGACTCCATTGTACAATGGTATTTGATATCCGTTTGTCTTACAATGTTTAAATTTGCAAACAAATCCATCCCATATCAGAAATATAGCCTTATTAAAGCTTTCTTAAATCCAAATGTATATGTGAATGTTCCCGTGACAAAGAGAGAGCCCTCTCTGAATGTAAAGGCTAGATTACAGTCTAAAGTTTTGTTTGAAATGGTTACCCCAGTGATTCTCCTACCACAACCATAGGAAAATTATTGACTGATAACAAGTACCCTATCCTAAGTCAACATAATATTATTTTATGTTTATTTTGGTAACTCTCCTAAAAGGTAGGGCAAGAAAGATGACCCTTCTAGAAGACTTGTCAAGATTATAAATTCAAGTCCTAAGCTTTCATTGTGTGTGTCTTGACAAGAGAAAAATGGAGATTCGATTCATTAACTATCCTTGGGCTTGTTGTTGCTCATTGGCTTGAATTCTAGGGCTTGTTGCTTCTCATTGGCTTGACTTATAGGGCTTGTTGTTGCTCCTTGGCTTGACGTCGAGGGTTTTGTGTTGCTCATTGGCTTCACGTTTAAAGTTCTTGTTGCTTCTAAAGTATGTTTTTTATTGGGCTGCTACCTAGACTTGTTGCTTCTAAAGTATGTTTTTTATTGGGCCGCTACCTAGACTTTATTGTAGCTATTGTTTATGAGCAATTCGTGGCCTCCTCTCAGCCTGCTAGGGATTCCTAGACTGAACCCTAACCTATGTGGATTGTTTGGACTAAGTCGTGACCTTTGTAGGATGCTAGGATCTTATTCATGACCTGTGTTGATATCATTGGACTCGGTCGTGACTATTGGAAGCCCTAGGACTAGGTTGTAACTATTTGAAATCCCTTAAGGCTAGGTCATGACTATTTGTAATCCCTTGGGTTGGGCCATGACTGTTAAAGGCCCCTAGGGAAGGGTCGTGACTATTGTGAGTCTGCTAGAGAAAACCATGACCTGTACTGAGCCTGATAAGGGTTGTTGTGACATGTCTTAAGCCTGCTAATACTATTGTGACTAGCTGAAAGTGCCTTCAGGACTGTTAAGGGTCCCAAGCCTGTGTATGAAGGTACCATGACCTACTATGGGTTACTAAGGGTGTCGTGAGGGTGTGTAAATGTGTTGGTATCCTAATTGAGTACTTATTGACTAGGCCATGATCTGTTAGTATGGATGTAATTCTATGTGAGGTCTAGTATGTGGGTGTCTACCCTTTATTGGAGTGATTATGCAACTAATGAAACCCCTTATTTGATTCCTCTCACACATTTCTTGGCTACCAAGCTGGCAACAAAGCTCACAAAGGTCAGAAAGAATGGAACCTACTCCTGGTTGAGGCCTAATGGAAAAACACAAGTAACCATTGGGTACAAAAATGACAATGGTGCATGGTTCCTCTGCTCATTCACACAGTTCTCATATCCACTAAGCATGATGAGACAGTGACCAATTGACAAGATTTATCTAAAGGAAGTGAGAGGGTTCGATTTTTATACAAGGGGGATATGCTTTGGATAGTAAATTGTAATGACACCCATCAGATCCTACTGATTTTTTTGGCTTATTTGGTTATTTAATTTGGTTAAGGGATTTCGTAAAAATACTTGTAAAAAATACCATTGAGCTGTGCCAAATAGTCTTAGTTGGTTTTTGTATTCAATTTAATGTTGATATGTGTAATGTTTGGCTTATATATTGACTATATTTTTCAAATCTTGATTATCGTAGCGCTAACAGTGAACAGTAAATGCAATAGAGATCGCTTTGCACAAGTAACAAGTAAAATAAACCCAAAATATCATATTCATATAACTTTGAGTTTACAATGACTGTAACAACAGTTCTAAGGTGGACAAGCAAAGATGAAATTACTTTAACTCTAACATGTAGCTTCTTGGGTGTGCATAATGATTTATGGAAGTGAGCTTCCCTTCTTTGGTCTCATGATTTTTCTTAGCAAACATATAGCCAACTCCTCAAAACTATGTTGTGTGTTCAACAAAACAACCTAAATCGTCTTCTTCTCAACACCGTGAGTGACAAATAAGTTTGCATACTCCCTTATTATGATGCAATGCCCTCCTTCACTACCCATAAATGTTATGCATAGTCGTAACAAGAAGGAAGACTACAATGATAGTACCCAACAACATTCTAGTAGATTCCTGTAGGTGTCAATAAAGATTGCAGCTCCCTTTTTTGTTGTAACAACCCTTGATATTGTCCCAGATGAAGCATGGGGATCACTGTAGATGTGGAACTGTAAGGATATGCGCCCAACAGAAAGTAAACACCCCCAATCTCCACAAATTGTCCTCACAAACAATAATGTGTCCTCTCCATACGATGTCACGACCCACGCAGTCCAAACTCAGCCAACAAATGAAGAATACGGCCTCCACAAGATGAAATCGGCCCCTCTGTTACTCCCCCACACAATCCAAACTCGGCCAACAAATAAAGAATACGAACTCCACAAGATGAAATCTTCCCCTCTGTTACTCCCCCACACAGTCCAAACTCAGCAAACAAATGAAGAATATGGCCTTCACAAGATGAAATCGGCCCCTCTATTACTCCTACTTTGTTTTCAAAAACATAAAAACCAAAAAAGATGAAAAAGAGAATATGCATGAATATATAGCATCTTATATCCAGATGGGTCTGAGAATATACTATACTGATACAAATTTGTTGTATGTATAACCACGGCATGAGCCTATAATCCTATGTGTAATATAATATTTTTACTTGTTAGACTCGTAGGAAGACCCCCTTGGGCTTAACCTTATTATAGAATATTCTATGGGAATGGCACTAGGGAGTGCTAGTTTCTTATATTCTTACTTTACTTATTGCATAAGTGTTTATATCTTCTATTCTATTACTTGTCAAGGATATTTATAACTTACATCGTAGGGAGGATCTATGGGTTAAATATAAATATGTTTATAATGTGGAGATATCCCAACCTGTAGACTAACTAATATATGTTGTTAGTATGATAGGATATTAAGATGTTAAATTTGTGACCACCATTTTAACATATCAATGTATTTTTAGAAGTAGTTAGAACTAGCTTCGATCACCTCATTTAATGGCTTGGAAGGTATGGGAAACCTCATTTCCTTTAGAGCTCAAGATATCTCACTTGGGAGTGAGTAAATTACTCGAAGGTGTAGTGCAATAGCCATAACATTATTAGAGATCACTTGGCTCAATAATTTCATATGCCACCTGTCGTTGACTATCCAAAGACCTAAATATAAATTCCCATGGCATCTATAAAAACTACTACACTTCCACCACTAAAATGGTTCATTGAAAAATGCAAATACATAAATTAGGTGGAGGCTATAGATGAGCATCACATGATATCTGGTAGATGTAAGGTAGGCCCCCATTGAAAATCGACTGGAGGGATATCTTAGCAAGTAATCAGATTTTCATTAGGAGAATAGTTTCAATGGTATAATACTAGTCTAAAAAACATAGGTTAATGGTTCAAATTCCTTTTATCTTTATAAGGATTTCATATGGTTGGAAGAGGTAATGATAAAAATTCTTAATATTTAAAAGGATTATATAGGTTCTTGTAGGTTTTCTCCAAGTAGTACCTTAACCAATGTATTGAATTGTCAAACTTATGGAGAGCACATAGAGAAAATGTAACACCGTATATCTCCTATCATTATTCTAATATCCCTGGTTACCTAATTGATATGTCAATTAAGAAAGTAGATGTGTAAGGCATGCCACCATAGAAATTTTAGCTCATATGATTTCCATAAGAAGAGAGATCATAAATCCAACCAAGAAAAAAGCAAGAAATAATTGTTTGAATGCATATGCTAGATCTCTTTGTAAGGAAAGAAACAATAATGAGTCATATCATGCCATTAGTTACAAATAGCATAAAGATAAAATATCTTGTGTAGAATCATAAGAGAGTTTATGGAAATAGACTAATTTTGTACAATTATTTTAACCTTATGGTATCCTTACTTATTGACATGGAACCTTGAATGATATATAAGTAATTTGATCAAGTAACCGGTAAATCCACCTAGGTATAAATGCAGTAGATACCTACTAGAAATAATACTATGTTTGGATGTAACCTCAACATCTAACCCCATATGAAAATGACATCCCTTATGTGGTATTCTAAAGTTGATTACTAGTGCACTTGAATCCATTGAAACAAACTCATTGTCCCCATCCTTCTACAAATAAACCTCGCAATCAACACCTTAGAAGCCATGCTTATTACATTATTTAACTTCATGTCATCCACCACAATAGGCTAATATACATGGTTGATTTCATGGTATACCCTCTCAACCTCCTTATTTGTATCAATTCATTTTCCTTGTGAAATCCATTCATCAAAGGATTGTAAGTATGAATATTTGGTTCACAACCATTTTCCTTCATATGCTCCACTAGTGCAAGACAAATGACAACTTTACCTCCTTTGAAATGTCCCTAAATCAAGGTATTATATGTTACTTCATTTGGTGTCAATCATTTTCAATTAGGGATGATGATTAAGGGAATACTTAAGGATAGATTAGATGAAATTTTGGATCTATATAGCCATCTTTTTCTCTGATCTAGCTACAAGATTTTCATGGTTCACTAATTCATATAACAAGTGTTGTAGGAATTAGAAAGGTGTCCTTTCCATCATTAACACCTACAATACTAGGTATATACCTATTTGTTTGATAATTATAAAGAGATGGAGGGTTGACATTGTAGGTTAAAAATTATACTTATAAGGAGATGGGGGTCACAACATATTGATATGGTCCATCAAGAAAGTAATCAAATTTTCATTAGGAGAATAGTTTCAACGGTATAATACTGGCCTAAAAAACATAGGTTAATGGTTCAAATTCTTTTTATCTTTATAAGAATATCATAAGGTTGGAAGAGGTAATGATAAAAATCTTAATATTTAAAAGGATTATATAGGTTCTTGTAGGTTTTCTCCAAGCAGGACCTTAACCAATGTATTGAATTGTCAAACTTATGAAGAGCATATAGATCAAATGTAACACCGTATATCTCTTCTCAATATTCTAATATCCATGGTTACCTAATTGATATGTCAATTAAGAAAGTATATTTGTAAGACATACCACCATAGAAATTTTAGCTCATATGATTTCCATAAGAAGAGAGATCATAAATCCAACCAAGAAAAAAACAATAAATAATTGTTTGAATGCATATGATAGATCTCTTTGTAAGGCAAGAAACAATAATGAGTCATATCGTGCCAATAGTTACAAATAGCATAAAGAGAAAATATCTTGTGTAGAATCATAAGAGAGTCTATGGAAATAGACTAATTTTGTACAATTATTTTATCCTTATGGTATCCTTACTTATTGACATGAGACCTTGAATGATATATAAGTAATTTGATCAAGTAACCAGTAAATCCACCTAGGTATAAATGCAGTAGATACTGACTAGAAATAATGTTGTGTTTGGATGTAACCTCAACATCTAACCTTAGATGAAAATGGCATCCCTTATGTGGTAAGATAAAATTGATTACTAGTGCACTTGAATCCATTGAAACAAACTCACTCTCCCCATCCTTCTACAAATAAACCTCACAATTAATGCCTTAGAAGCCATGCTTATTACATTATTTAACTTAATGTCATCCACCATAATAGACTAATATTTCCTTTCTTTTTGATGCATTTCTTTGGTTCCCTCCTTCCTTCCTTTGGTCCACCTACATGACTCCCAATACTAGGGTCCTTCTCCTTTTCATTGAAAACCTTAGGAGAAAACTCATGTTTTTTCTATATATACAAAAAAAAACGAAATTTAATTTACAAAAAAAAAAAATTTAATATAAAAAAAAATGGGACCCCTTACCTAACTTTTCACATTTTATCTCCCGCGAATAGTTTTTCCGGTAAAGGGTGGCGTTTTCTTTTTGCACAGGCCAACGTTTACTTGCTTTGATTCTGGTTTTCAACACCACTAAATCTAAAGCTAAGCTATTGGGATATATTGAGGTGAACTGCATGAGGTGTAACTTCAGTTTCACGGCATTCCTGTTCTACGTTCTGCATTATTGCAAGTATTTTATCAATGCTTTCGTGAAAACAACATAATAACTGAAAACATCAAACACTATCATAAGTTATCGTATGCTTAGCATAGGCACTGAAAACATTATGTGGTTTCTTTATTGACAGAAATCAAAATAGTGGTTCCTTTGCTACAAAATTTTAAGTGTAATACACATTCAATGCTGCATTTTGTACAAAATTTTATTATATGCTTATAAGTGTAATATTTATTATGTGGTTTCTTTATTGACAGAAATCAAAATAGTGGTTCCTCTGCTACAAAATTTTAAAAATGCGGTAAAAATTTTGTTTTCCTCTAGGGATGACTGTGGATTGTGGTGGATCTTCCTAGCTGAGTCGTGTACTTTTTGACATTCATTTAGCTGGGTTGTGATTGTTTTGTGACCACTAGATTTGGACTGCACTTTCCCACAGCTGCAAGACCGTTATCGTGTTCATCTTTGAGGTTGCTTGTGTAAACCTTGTCCTGCTTGCAGCCTAGAAGGATGAGGGGTCTTCACTCTTGGACACTGAGATATCTTGTTGGCTACTGTACATGTCTAACCTAAACCTACAACACTCTAACCCTCTATCTCTCTCTCAAGTTATGACATATGTTCCTTTTAGCAGATAGTCTTCCGTTTTACTTTTGAAACTTGTTAGATATATTAATCGTTTAAACGACTTTCTATAGTTATGTACCTTAAGTTAGCGATTGAGTGATGGTAGATTTTATTTTTTTCATTATGAAGACTTTGTACAAGTGGATACATGGAGGTAAGTGATTGTTTGTGATTGAAGTATGTCATTATTTTTATTTAATTTAAATTGTTAGAACATATTACTTTGTACTTTAATAACAATCTAATAGGCTATGGCTAATCAATACTCTAATCATTTTGAAAAAAATAGAGAAAGAAGATTATGACACGAAATCAAAAAAATTTGATTATGAAATTTTCAAAAAGAACGCGTCAAAATGATAAAATGGGAAAGAACGGGACATGCATCCCATAAGATAAATATTTAGAAATAGAACACTGCATTTCCTTATGCGATATAATGCTTATTTTCATTATATGATGATGCTAGGCATATGTTTAATAACATTCTTGGCTACAATTACAAAGAAGAGGAAAATAAAAACAATAGCAAAGAATATTATACCTTCTATGCCTTTGAATGACTCTACTAGTCCTAACAAACAAGGAAATGACAAAGATACATTTTCCTCTTTTCAGGAGGAGGAGCAACATGAATAAGGTAAGCCCATTAATTCAGATTTTCTAGTTCTTTATAACTATAAATCTTATGATTAAGAAATCCATAACACCTTTATGTGCCCTTCTTTTATAGAAGATGTTCACAAACAACTATGCCATATGGATAACAATGTAGAAGGGGAAGATCCCTCGACACAAAAAGAGGCGGAGCAACTTGAAGAACAAGGTAAGCTTGTTAATGTATAATTTTGTAGTTCTTCATAAATAAAATTGTATGACTTAGAAATCCATAACACCTTTGTGTTCCCTTCTTTTATAGAAGATGTTCACAAAGAACAATGCCAACAAGATATTAGTATACAAGGTGAAGATCCCTCTACACAAGCATCGACAGCGAAAGTCAAGAAGAAAGGTAGAGAAGCAACTAAATGTGCAGATATCAATAACTTGGAGGAAAAGATTGAAATTCATATCATTGAAAGGAACCAACCAATTGGTCCAAAATCTATAAAACTATCTTCATTACTAGGTGTGCTCGCAAGGGAAATGGTTCCAATCAATTATTCTGATTGAAGGAAGGTTTCATATCAATTAAAGGAGAACTTGTGGAACATTATTGATGTAAGTATTAGACTTTACATGTATTTGTTTTCAACATTTATATTTTTGGAGGATTTCGAAGTTTATTTTCAAACCATGTATGACATCTAAAAATGCAATTCTTGTATGTTGCAGGAAAAATTCAAAATCCCTCCGGTCCATAAAGAATATTGTATGAAATCCATTGGCCATAAGGAAAACAGTCATAGATATCGGTTGACCAAAAAATAATGTGACCCTTATGAGTCAATAGAGGAAATATTAAAAAAAAATCCTCCAATTAGGATAAGTGAGACAGTGTGGAGAGAATTTGTCCTATCACGAGCCACCACTGAATTCCTGGTAAGAAAAAAGTTCACATATTATATAATCAAGTTTTTTAGAATGTCTATTGGCTTGTAATGTTGACTTATATATGTTATTTTCAATTGATTTATAGGATATAAGGGGAAAACACAAGGAAAATAGAGAAAAAGAGAGGGACTTACACACCTGTGGACATCGAGGTTATCAATGGGTCAAAGATGATATGGTAAACAATCGTGATGATATTTTATCCGGTATGAAAAATATTAGCATATTTTAGCTTCACTGTAATGTCACAACTTAACCATATTATTTTACTTGTTGCAACTAGAAAAAATATATAGCCTCTGGTGATACAACTACAAGCATTACTAGGGCAGACTCATGGAAGAAGTGCCATCAAAAGAAGGATGGCACTCCAATCACACCAACTGTAGGAGAAACAATAGTATGTTCTCAACCTTTTAATTTAGATATTGATTAAAAAATTTCATTTTACATGTTGGAAATTTTTTCTTCTATGATCTGATTTAATTGTATGTCAATGTTAGCCAAAAATTGAACAAGCACAAGTAGAAGTTGCATCTCAATACTTTACAGCTAGGGATGATGTCCTTGCTAAGGTACTAGGGTTTGATGCACGAGGACAATGTCATGGCGTTGGCTTAGGAATTACGCCAACTAACTTGTTTGGAAAAAGTACATACAAGGAGGCACTAGCTATAAGCCAAGCTACAGTAAAAGAAAAAACACAGGAAATCACATCTTTGAAAACAATAATAATTGAACTACTGAAAAGAGTAGAAGATATGGGGAGAGAACATGTGGTCAACAAAAAAAGTTTTAGTGTCCAATTCTTTACTCTTGTCTCAATATACATATTTTCACACTAATGATTTGAATTCTAATATCTGATTGCTCATATAAACAATGTCCTATTGTACAAAATGCTCATGCTAAAATCACGCATGTGGTGGAGGTTAGTTGTTTAATTATTATTTTAAATAATATTTTATTTTCATCTTTTGAATATATATATATATATATATATATATATTACATTTCGTTGCCTTGACAGAGTGATACAAGGGTAGAACAACCCCTATGAACGAACTAATACAAAAGAAATTGACTTCAATGCATACTCCATCCTCCCTAGTAAGTATTGAAAATTTTCGTAATTTAGTTCAATTTTATTTTATTTTATCAATATATTAGAAATCATTGTCTATTGGGTGCAAAGTCGTGCGTCAAAATATGATCAAGATTTGGTACAGAAAACACCAATGGTTCCATAGAAACTGCAAATTGACAAAATTAAAACACCAATTCAGGTAAGATTGTAATTATTTAATATAGGATCATCAATGTTTAAATTCTTATTTCCATGCATCTTACTTTGTCTCATTTATTTGCAGGGTCAAGATAATGCTAATGAGTTGACACCAACTTCCCAATTGGGGCTGGAAGGAAAGAAATGCTTTCTCATTGCATCAAACTCAAGGGTTAAATTTGCAAGGGCGATAATACATAAGACTGACCCAAATGCAACGGTACACTATGTCCCTATTGTAAAAGGCTATTACATTGTGAATCCGACAGAAATTTTAGATCCTCTATTTGGAAATATATCTCTACAACGTCCCAGTAGCGAATTATGTAATCTAGCATATGCTTTGTTGAGCTTCATTCCTTGGCATAAGGATGACATTGAACTATGTAACTAGTGGTTATACTGTGCATCTAGTGATTTCAGTGATGTTGTATCAACTGATAATAGTTGATTTATTGAATATTTATACTTAGATCAGGACATAGTTTATAATTTTTTTGTATTTCGGGATTGATGTTTACATTTACTTAAAATTTTAGGCACAAGTTGCCATTATATGCCATGGGCACAATTTCTGATTTTGTAATACATCAGTATTATATAATATTTGATGCATGTGAAATGAGATGTTGTGTTGTGAATATGTGGAATGAGCAGTCCATCTATCATATTTTCATTAAGTTCAAAACCTTGGCTGAGCTTAGAGGTCTAAAGCTTTTGGGAATGTTGGGTATTTTTTATTTTGTGACTTTGGCTTAGCATTAAAATTAGACCGATGTTCTGGGAACTTGAAATTATATCTCAAATTCCTAATCTAATATATAAATGTTACTTCCCACAGACATGGATAATGACTGAGAATTACTGTATAAGTCATTTTGCATACATATGTATATACTTATTTAGGACACATATGCACATGACAAATATAGAGTGAGTACTTGATGTTGTTTACTTGTGCAGTTCCTTGGAGTTATATTCGTATATTTCTTAGGATTTGTGATACAATTCAATCATATTTATACTTTGGAGCTTGGGTCCTCATCTTGTATCTGGTGAATTCGGTTTTTCTATGGGTTATTTGGGGCAAGAGTCAGTTCCTTCTATTCACCCTTGTTAGCATGGCCTATACGAAGTTGCTTGTGAAAGAAGTGGTCTATACCATGGACCAAACTGGTGATTTGTAAATTTGTTGAAGACGACAATATTTTCCGAAATGGTTAACCCATACATTTGTCTATTTTCCCCTTGGAAAAAGACATCTCTGTAGCACATGATAAACTTTAGCACAACTCAAGGCAACCTGAATGAATCACAAAAAAAAATTACAAATCAAGCCCTAATCGACCCCACAATAGCACTACTAAATCAATAGATGAATCATAAGAATGCAATGATTTTGATTAGTACAAAATATAAAACCTCGGAGCATACTCACCAGCAATGTATCAACAACAAAGTCAATGTACTGACTCATAAGCTTGGAATTCATCCCCACAAGATCACATGGGAGAGCATCACATACAAATTCTCTTTCAAACTCTACAACATCACAAACTGTACAAATTCTTCTAAGTTTCATCATGCAGAATAGGTGGAAGAGTTTCATCTAGATCCTAATATTGTAGAGTAGTTCAGAAAAAACACATTATACATATTAGAATGTGAGTGTAATCCTATAGCCTTTCTATATTTTTTTGTGCTTAGTCAATCCAAGACAATCAATTCCAGGGAGGATAGGTAAATCCCATGGCCAACAAGAGACCATTGGGTAGTAGAGAATGGAAGGGGATATGGTGCGTCTTGTTGAAGACACCAGTTTGGTCTTTTGATATAGTATCCACATCCATATGTAAGAGGTTTCAAGTTCTAACTAAAAAGAAATTGACAAATAAGTTAATGCAGGGAAAAATAAAAAATGTATAGGATTCGCATAAGTCAGTATGAATGCAGAAATGATCCACGTGTAAGATATTCATTCTTCACTCTAATCCTTGAAAAAAACACCATTAATTTTCCAAAAGTTAAAAAACCACAGTAAGCAAAAATAAAATGAGCTGCTTGTTTACCATACTGGAAGAGATAAATATTCTTCATGTGTTTTAAACCAACTATGAACCAAGATTACAAAGGATACCTTCATGGCTATAATATGTACTCTAAATGATTAGTCAGATAGGTTTCATGAGCTTTATAGTGATTGATCAAGGGTTTTGATAACTTCATCTTCTGAAAGTTGTATTAGTCAGTAACATCTTCTATCTAGACACTTTGGCTTTTAAAGTCAATAGCCTGGAGTTGCTTAAGGCACTCCGTTAAGGTTTTCTACATGATGTAATTGGTAGTTCCAATGATCACTTTTGATCATCTTTAACATTAATATAATTTATTTTCCACATTATAGCAAGAATAACAAAATGACCAAAATTAAATATTTAAAGGAATAAGCTTGTATTCAGAAACAAATTCATATGCAATAAATAACAATAATAGTTAACTGATTTCTTGACTCAATTGAGGCCAGGACCTTTTATGTTGTACAAAACAACCAATCTACAAATCAATTTGTATTTGAAAATCAAAACTAAGTTTAAATACAAACTACTCAATTTGCACTTGAAGTCACCATGTTATTACATTGTAGACACAAAGAAGATGCTCAGAGGAATCGGAATCAGAAACTATCATAAGGATTCTTCATTTTGTTTGCATTTCACAAGATGCTGATTTTTTCCCTTAACATTTCCATTTCCCAAAATTTTATGGCAAAGATAGATCTAATATACTCAACATATACAAGGTGCTCCTGCATAGACATTTCCAAGTAATTTGCATCGATCTAATTGAAAGAGGAAACATTGATCTCTCTCACCGCTTCTAAGAATGAAACCATATCCTTTCATTCATTGCATAATAAACACTTATTTAAATTTTCTTTGTCCTACCACAATATACAAGGACTTCACCACAATTCAACAAAGGGTATGAAACAACAAAGAATGGGTCACGACTTAAGATTTGGTCATCATTAGATCAGTTATGAGTTGAAGTTACCGGGTGTCAGACACGAGTTCCTCTTCTTGTTCTTCCAATGTTTATCAAACATCGACCTCTTTTCCTTAAGTGCTCGAGCTGAATTTGAATTCTATCCCTGTTTACAACAGATATTTCTCATGTATGTCTCATATACAGACTTAATATACACAGGGTTATTCCTCACTAAATTATCTCAAATCCTTAGCTTAGGATTTACCACTCTCATGAAAAATTAGAATGTCAATCTATCATTAGTTTCAGGCCTCACACAGATAATGAAACTCTATTAATCTCAACTCTACACAAACATTGAAATTATGCCATTTCCTGAGATATCACATAGACTATAATTCTTCCACTAAACATGCACAGAAACAATTCATAATATAATGAAACATTGTTTTATCAATTCATTTTTGTACATGCATATTCTATTTAGAGAACTCTCATTTCTCTCCATGGATTTATTTCACATTCGTTTGGTCAATAAATTCAATAAGCGAAGTTTACTATGTCCTTAGGCTTACAATATAAATCCTCAAATTCAATGCCTCTAGCTCACTAAACAAACCTCCTAGAATTATGCAACTACTTCTAAACTTAGGAAACTTGATCCTATATTTACTAAACCGAATATATCAGTCCTTATCCTATCCGCTAGCTTCTCCCATGAATTATGCCAACATTCAAATTCAGTTTCATGACTAAGCTCTTGTCCTTATGACTCATAACATAACTACAACCTTCTAGATTTATTTTGAAAACTTAGGATAATACATTAATTTAACTTAAGGAATTGAATTGCTCATAAAATGTCTTCACTCTTTTTGGACTGGTCTTCAATGTTGAAGATGAGAGAATATGCTTTTGCATCAACTATGTTTGTTTGGGTGTCTAGATTTGTTATTTAATGAAATTTTGCGATAGGGTTAGAAAATAAAATATTGTGGTTAGAATGTTGAGAAATGCAATTAAATAGTTATGTCTTTAGACATTTCGGTATCTTTGAATTCCTTTGTGAAGCAAAGGTTTACTTGGGTTGAATATATTAGCTTGAAATACTTTGTTGTGATCCCTTTAGACCTCAATAGGTGGGCCAGGAATCTTCCTTACCCTCCCTATCTGAAATGCTTGCCATATAAATTTTTGGAATAGACAAGTTGTTTCCAAATAGTTCCTACGCTCAAGAATGGTGGGCATAACCCTTAATAAATTATTTCTTCAATATCCATGCACGGGATGGTTTATGTCAAATCACAATTTGGTCACAAAATATCCAATCAATCATAACAAATCATTATTTCTTAAATTAAGAAGAGTAGGTTTCAAATTACTTTCTGAATGATTTCCAATGGAATTCTTATGCTTCTTCACAATTGGTGTTATGGTCATATACTTGACCACCTCTAATTCTTGTAAATTGTCCACGCCAGCTCTCCTCTGAACTTCAATGCAAATATAACTGTCAAATGGTAAAGACGCCAAGTTGGGCGTATTTTTTCACCAATTGATCTGCTTAAAGCCCAATTCAACCATCGATATTGATTACATTTCAGGGCGATCGATGAAATGAACGGGTGGTCGATGCTGGAAGCAAGGCGATCGATGAAATGAAATATGCAGCAAAAGTCATCCAGGAGACTTAGTAATTGTCATATCTAGAATGAAGGGTGCAGATTGAGTCAGTGTTTTGGATTTGTCCCACATTGATAGAGAAGTTGATCTATTTAGTGTTTATAAAGCCCAGCCTTATCAATGTTAATCAATGCGTAGTGCAAAGGGTATGTGGGGGCTCTGGGTGTTTGGAATCCATGAGAATATCACTAGCCCGAAGCCCGAGATGACCTGTCAGGACCCTACCCTTTTGGAAAAAATAACAACATTTGTTAATGTCAATGATGGGTTGCAAAAACCAATAACAACATTTGTCAATGATGGGTTGCAAAAACCAATTATTTGGTGGGTAATATTATGACTTATATTGTTCTAATTGACTTAACCATAAACCTTATAGACTATTTGGTGGGTAATCTTATGACTTATATTGTTCTAATTGACTTAATTGTAAACCTTATAGAGTATATAGAATGTTAACAACAATAATATTCTATATAGTTTATTTTTTTTTATTTAACACTAATATCAACATCTTAATATAATAAAAAATAATATTCTATATAGTTTGTTTGTTTATAGATATCGTTGATATTCATTGTTCAAGAGAGAGAAGGATGCTCAAAATCTGAAAGCTTTTAGGAGCATGGATTATGTGATAAAGTGAGAAACAATAATTTGAAATAGACATGGATATAGTACATTCAGTCATATGTGGACACGTGATCCAAAGGTCCAAAGGATCTCATATGGAAATTGATGTTTAGGAGGAGGCCCCAATGAATAATGATCTCTTGGCTATAATTGTTCATTCTATCGATGATCATGAGAAGCAGTTGGCATCTAGTTGGACTCATGGAAAACTCTAGAAATTGTTAGAGCCTTTTAGTATTGAAGGACGTGATCAGCTAGTCAATTTACTTCTAAGGATATAGAGATAATTATTGATAGGTGCAAAGGAAGTTATCCTTGAGTCCAAGATGAGGATCTTAGACCATTATACCACGTATTGGTATTGTAGGTGTGGCTAAGACCTAATGAGATATTCCTCCTTTAAGGGAAGAACACAGTTGAGATCCTGAGCAAATATAACATGATGGATTGTGAGTACATGTCTACACTGATGGTAACAAATATAAGTGATGTTGTTTTTTTATTCATATTTGGTGGATCTCACTATACAGGAAGATGAGAGGATCCTTGATGTACATGTTCGTCACTAGGATAGATGATACAAATTGCAATAAGGAGATGTGCTTATTTTCTCTATGACAATTGGTGTTCATATTGGTGCCTCACTCATTTTCACCCAACCAAGCTCATTCCACTCAAGGAAGAAGTACACTACGAGCTAGAAGTATTTTCCAGGGTTCCCTATCTTAGGAGGAGTTTCTCCTTTGTTCTTGGGGTTTATCTTCTATTATATGTGATTACTATGTATTTGGATGTATGTTGTACTTTGAACTAAGATCTCTATCACAAGGTTTTTGTGTTTTATCCCTTGTGGTTTCCAAGGTCAAAATATTGTGTCTATTATGTCTATTCTTGGTTGTTCCTTTAATGATCCTACTATATATTATACTACATATAAAATTTGAATTATACTGCTACCTTTAAAAAATGTCAGGTAAACCATTAGGGGGGGACTTTCCAAACCCCACCCCCCCAAAAAAAATTCCAATTCATGTTGGAATTTTGGGGGGGGTCTTTCCAAACCCCCCCCCCCCAAAAAAAAAAAACCCCAAGTCATGTTGGACTTTTGGGGGGGGTATTTCCAAACCCCCCCCCCCAAAAGTCCAAAAGTCCAACAGGAATTTTGGGGGTGGTCTTTCCAAACCACCCCCACAAAATTCCTATTAGACTTTCTTTTTGTGGGAGGGGGGGGGTTGAAAATCGCCCCCAAAAGTCAAATTCTCGGGACTTTTGAGGGGGTTTTTTAAGGACCGCCCCCAGATACCTTAAATTTTTTTTTTTTTTGTGGGGGGCGGGGGATGGGGGGGGTTAGAAAAACCGCCGCAAGCCACCTTTAGGGGGGGCTCTTTCTAATCCCACCCACCGCCTCCCCCCCGAAAAAAAAAATTTCCTAAGAATTATACTTTTTTTTTGGGGGGGGGGTTTAAAAACCGCCCCCAAAAGTATTGAGAATTCGGGGGGGGGGGTTAAAAACCGCCCCCAAAATTATTGAGAATTGGAAATTTGTGGGCGGGAGTGTTTAAAAACTGCCCCCAAAAATCCAATTTTCGAGAATTTTCAGGGGGGTTTTTAAGAACCGCCCTCAATGACCTAAAAAAAATTGGGAGGGGGGGGGGTTAGCAAAACCTCCCCCAAAAGGGTATTTTGTTGTAGTGTATGTGCCCTTTTTCACATTATTGTGGTCATTTTGATGTGGTGTGATGTGATTTAGAGCCTCATGTGTGAGTGCCCTAGGTGATTTGGGGTTTGATGACACTTAAATCATTTCATTTATAATATGGGGAATCGCCAAGATTAATTAATTTATAATATGGGGAATCTTTGTGTACCAAAGGTAGAAAGAGTATCATTGATAAGACATCCTTACACCTCCAATATTGTTGGTCATTTTGGTGTCAGGAAAATTATGGCTTACTTGTAGAGGTACGTTTATTGGTCCAAGATGCAAGAAAAAATAGGTGTAATTACAAAAGGTCGTATATTAAACTTTATCAACAACCCTAGTAATAAGAAGCATGAATTATGCAATGCATTTCCATCCCTGCAAGGCCACTTGAAAGCATACATATGGATTGTGTTGGAGGATTACCAAGGACAAGAAGAGGGTATGACTACTTGTATGAAATAAAAGACATATTCAATAAAATGTGTTTTGTTGACTTATAAAAAATCCATCAAAGGACAAGAAAGGGGGGGTTTTAAGAACCGCCCCAACCTTTTTTGGGGGACGGGGGGGGTAGCAAAACCGCCGCAAGCCAAAACCACCCCCAAAAGGGTATTTTGTTGTAGTGTAGGTGCCCTTTTTCACATTATTGTGGTCATTTTGATGTGGTTTAGAGCCTCATGTGTGAGTGCCCTAGGTGATTTGGGGTTTGATGACACTTAAATCATTTCATTTATAATATGGGGAATCGCCAAGATGAATCAATTTATAATATGGGTAATCTTTGTGTACCAAAGGTAGAAAGAGTATCATTGATAAGAGAGCCTTACACCTCCAAGATTGTTGGTCATTTTGGCGTTAGGAAAATTATGGCTAACTTGTAGAGGTAAGTTTATTGGTCCAAGATGCAAGAAAAAATACGTGTAATTACAAAAGGTTGTATTTTATACTTTATCAACAACCCTAGTAATAAGAAGCATGAATTATGCAATGCATTTCCATCCCTACAATGCCACTTGAAAGCATATATGTGGATTGTGTTGGAGGCTTACCAAGGACAAGAAGAGGGTATGACTACTGGTGTGCAATAAAAGACATATTCAATCAAATGTGTTTTGTTGACTTATGAAAAATCCATCAAAGGACGAGAAGAAACAACCATGTTCTTTGAAAGGGTTTGGGTTCACTTTGGGATTCCTCTGGGCATAATTTTTTATAGAGATATTATATTTCTCAATACATTTCGAACTTCATTGTGGGGGGGGGGGGAGTTGGATACTAAATTTAAGATATCCAATACATTCCACCCACGCATTGATGGGAAACAATAAGTACTGAACATTTTGGTTCAACTTTGAGAGGTTATAATAAGAGGCATCCAAGGACTTGGGATGAAATTTTAGTTTACATACAACAGTCTTAGAACATGCTTGTCCAAATTTTCACCAATAAGTCCCCTTTTGAAATATATTTTAGATATTTGTCACCCTCAACATTGGATGTTGTATATGGATAGGCTTAAGCAAGGGAAACATTGTTAAGTGATGCATTGAATACATATCAGTTCATAGATAGGATCACAAAGATATGCTTACAAGTTTAATAGAAATTGAAGGCACGAAATGAGAAATACAAAGACAATTATGATCAATGTAGGATTAAAAATTCCTTCCAAGTGGGAGACGAAGTTTGACAACACCTAAATAAGGAGAGGTTGCAAGGGTCAGGAAAGAAAATCAAAGCCATGACATATGGACCTTTAAAAATATTGCAGAAGGTTGGAAAGAATGCTTACATTCTCAATATCCCACCTTATATGTGTAGTTATTCACTAGTAAATGTAGGGGACTTGAAACTCTATGAGCCATATGTGCTTGATGAGGATGAAGAGGGCCAAGTCTTACCTTCCATTCAATATTTGTCTCTAGATGTATAGGTAGAATTATCAGAGGACATAGTTTTGCAAAAGAACATCTTAATGGCCAAAAGGGGCCAAAAGAACCTTGGTAGGGGGGGTGAATCCTTAACTACTAGCTAAGGCCAAATGCTACTCCTAGGAGAAAGTTGAAGATTTGTTTCCTCTTCTCCTTTAAAACTAAAGATTCTGGAGACCAAAATCCTCCCAAAATGGGGAGGGATAATCTGAAATGGATCTACATAAGTAACACATGAATTTATTGATGCTCTAAACTAGAATATGTGACACATCAGAGATGTTTTTTTTTCATATTTTAGGAAATCAAATTCCAATGCATTTCTTGGGCCCTCAACAACATTTTTTCCCTTGGGATCACTAATCATTACCATTGGATTTAGTGAGAGGGCATGTTTTTTTCTTCGCATTGAGATATTTTCATCCATATACCCTTAAATAAATCTAGTATGTGGAAGTTATGTCCATGACCATATAATTGTTGATATTTCCCACATATGTATAAGTTGTCACCATGTCGGTGCACCATCTTTATAAGGTGAGAAATTAGTAATGTGTGGAATCTACTAGAGACTTTTAGAAGCATTGTGGAGGTTCCAAGAGGCGTTTGAAACACAAAACTTAATATTATTTTAGTAATTGAAAAACCTAAACATATTATACAACTTGATCAGAACCTTCCAGAGTTCTCATTTTGTTGGAAGTTACATTTAGTGGTTGTTTTTAAACATTTTATTTTAAGTTACTTCATTTTTTTATCTTCTTAGCCATAAAATATAAACTTTTCTATTTTTAAATTGTTTTTCATTTTTTTTACACTGACTATTTTATTTTATTTTGAAATGATGCTTTTCTTGTTTTTTTTTTTTATAAATGTTAAAAAATATTTTTTTATGTTAAAATTTTCAATTTTTTTTATATATCATATATTTTTCCAAAGTTCTGATTTTTAATCTAAACGTAATGGTTTCTAACTCTTTTTAACTTAATTTCAATCTAGTAGTACCTCAATAATATAATATTTAAAGAGTAAGCAAATATACTTATAATGAAACATTACAATTTGGTCATTTTTCTTTAAACATTTTTATAGCCAAAATTAAAAAGTAACATAGGAAAAAAAACATTGTAAATCATTTTTTAATATTCCACATATAAAAATGATAATATTTAATATTTTCTTCTACAAAGTAATGATTCAAATAAAATGAAATGTGTAAAGCAAACAATATAACAGGGTAAATAACATATCAATAAGATTTATTATTAAATAATAGTATATAGATATTTATTTTTAATGTAAAATGTCAAAACATTACAAGTATATCTTATCAAAAAATTCTCAAATGTAACATATTCTTTAAGGACATCTTAAAACTAATCAATATATTATATATGCCAAATTCGTCATCGACATTATTATTTTCTAGAACTTGGCTTTCTTTTGGGTCATAATTGTGCTCTTCCATTGGGTCTTCTATTTCAACAAGTTGTCCAAAGTGATCCTTTCCAAACAACTCTTTTGATGGAGGTTGAGGCTCTTTTGACATTTTTGCCACACTTGTTCACTAAGTTGTACTTTCTTTAGACCAAATTCTTGCATTGCACTTGAAAGGGATTTAATAGCATTAATTATTCCCTTAATATAATTCCATTGTATTGCATCTTTTTCAATGGATATGTAATTTATTCCTTTTTGTAAGGATAATGCTAGTGTTGTACCTAATCACCAAATACATAAAAATAATTAAGTAAATTAAATAGATTAAACAAACATAGATTATGAATTATAAAGACAGAAGAATTAAAATCGATAGAAATTGAAGTATGCTTTCATATATAACATCACAAATATTAATTGAACACGAGAACAAATCTAAAACCGAAACTCTTTCACTTGAAAATGTATTTATGAGATAATTAATCAATGCTTGTGGATTTTGATAAATGTTTATAGTCTCTCATTTCAAATCATTTTCCTCATATGTTAGATTGTTTACCATGACATTATAAGTCAATAATTGACTATTCTTGTCTTTTCTATTTTCGTTGATAAGAAGAGGATCATATGTATTCTCTTTGTTGAGCATCAAATATGTATACTTTCAATATCACTCATTGTTTGAACTATGGAAATTAGGCTTGTTCATGTAAATAATTCAATTAACTTATAAATAAATAAAATTGATTTCTAAATTTAAACCCTAAATATCTTATCAATAAAGTTGCTTCCTTGAATTTATTCTACCTATGAATGATAATAGCACTAAGCCTCCTTATGTGTCTGAACGAAAAAAATAAAATAAAATGGTGATGTTTTGACATCTATAAATCTTATAACCACTTTATTTAATGATTGGAAACTATAAGGCTCAAAATCATAACTAATGTTTTGGATACTGTGACCAAGAGGATATCTAAAATAACAAGGGAATAGGTTGGAGGACCTGTTTGTGCCCACTGGATTCTGCAGGATCGTGGAGTGCTTCAGACCCAATCTAGGTTTTTCCAATGACTGCGAGATCGTGGTGAGCTACAGAGTGGCTCCAATATGGCTTTTAAACCCCCTTGCATGCATCCCCTAGATGACAAAATGCTATATGGACCATGGTCTCTAGAACTCCAACCTGTGATGTTTATCTCTTAGAACTAAAAGTGGATATGTGTAGAAGGCCCAAATGAGTATATGGAAGTGCAATCAGATCATCAGTATGCCTCCTAAATCATCCCCATGCAAGTATGTGGGAATCAAGCCTGGCCTCCTATAAGCCAAGTCCACAACCCTCTGAAAACCCTCTTAAATAGTGGATATATCTGTGAACGGACGATCTAGGTATCCCAAAGTCAGGAAATAGGTCTCTTAAAATGTTCAAAGCACGAGCATCTAACGTGTACAACTAAAACTACGACTATACATCCTTGTTCGCCAGTGACTGCGAGATCGTGGTCATGAGCTACAGAGTGGCTCCAATCTGGGTACTATTGCCAGAGACTCTGAGCTCGGTTTAATTTTGGAAGGTGGAAAAAACGTTCCAAGAATATTTTGAATCCTAAGCTGTGACTTCACCTCTAGTTCGTGGTGGACCTGTTTTTTCCCATTGGATGCTGATTTTGTAGGATCATGGAGTGCTTCAGCCCCAATATGTTAGTGACTGTGAGCCCGATTCTTTATTTTTTGGAACGTTCAAATATTTTTGTAGTGATTTACGATTCAAGAATTGAAATACTTCGTTCTAAGCAGATATTCTGGTTCGTTGGTGGATCTATTGTCCATTGGTTTTAGCAGGTTTGTGGTGAGCTACAGAGTGGCTCCAATCTGGGTCCTATTGGCTGAGACTATGAGCTCAGTTTACAAGAATTTTGGAAATCTTTCAAGTCTAATCAAGAAAGACTGGTTTCTTAATTAATTTTGCTTTGCATTTCCCTATGCCAGCGTTTGTACTTTGCCCCCATGGAATCTGGAGTAGATCCACCCCTTCCTCTTCCTCCTGAGATTGATGCTTTCAAATGATTAGTTGCCTCCTGTGGAAAGAGAAAGGGTATCTCATTTGTGAAGAAAGCAGGCATTCCTTATGTTGAAATACCTATTGAATGACCTTTCCGAACCGCCTTGAATCTAGTCGTGGGATCATTGGGAAATTTACGGGTCTCTGGCCTTTTCCTAAGGCAATCAATGGATGGGTTCAGCGAAATTGAAGGCCTCTGATTACTGAAGGAATCTGCAATCATTTGGTTCGCATAGGCTATTATGTTTTTGTGTTTGATTCAACTGAAGATCGAGACCTCATTTTTTGAAATGGTCCATATTTTATGGGTCCTCGGGGGATCTATCTGAATAAGTGGACTCCAAACTTCGATCCTACCCAAGACGTTCCTTCGGTCCTTACTATCTGGTTTAGGATTCCCCACTTACCTCTTCATTGCTCGAACCCATAATATCTAGAAACCATCGAGAATAAGCTCGGAAAACATATCGATAGGGCAAAAAAGAAAGAACAATATTCGTGTTCAAGAATTTGTGTTGAAGTAGATTTAGAGATAGGGCTGCCTGAGGCAATCATGTTAACTGTTGATGAATGGTCACACATTCAGGAGCTTGATTACGAACATCTCCCTTTTAAGTGCCGTCACTGCCATGGATATGGCCACTTTGCTCGAAATTGCAAGAAAAATTCAGAAGAAGAATTTGAAAAAGAGAAGGTAGATCAATGGACACAAGTTCAGAAAGCAGGCACCTCCAAAGAAGATAACCGAATGAAAGTTAAAGGAGGTAATACAGGGAATGGTGCCATTCCTGTTGAGAAGAGATTTTTTAAACCTTGGGCTATGGAAAATGCTACTGCTTCTTCAAATCCTTTTGTAGTTTTATGCCCTTCTGAATATTAGAATTCTCTTGTTCTTGAAGAGGGTGAAGTGTAGCAATCAGATGTGCATAAAGATGAAGCATAAGTAAATTTCGGGCCACAGAAACATTTTGGACTAGTAATCTTGGAAATTCCTTGTGCATATGCAATCTTGTAGGAGCTTCATAAATCACCCACAGGTGTCACATCTTCTCCCTCTTATGCATAAGTTCTTAAGAATAAAGCGGTATACACTTCTGGTTCCTATGAAGAAGATTCTATAGAGCAATTCACTAAAAGGAAGGTAGGAAGTCTCGAAAGGAGGTCAGAGAAGAAAAAGCTGAGAGATTAAATATGCAAGGTATTCAAGCTACAATAGAAATGCCAATAGGCAGAAGTAAGCATAATAGACCCTCAAAGGAAGGGACAACTCCCTCTTTTTTGGATAAATAATGCAGAGTGTCTCGTGGAATTGTAGGGGACTGGGGAATCCCAAGAAAGTAGAAGCAGTTAAAGATCTATTGAGAATGGAACCCTCAGACATAATATTGTTTCAAGAACAAAGATATAAGAGGAGTATCTATTATCCTTAAGCAGATCAAAGTGGAAAAAAAATGTAGGCATGGCAGTTAGTGCATGGGGCACTTCAGGGGGGTTCGCAACCTTATGGTCTAAGGACAATTTTCTTCTAAAAGCCTTGTTTTATAACCAACATTGGATTTATACATAATTATAGCATATAACAAGTAAGATTTACTTGGCTTTGTTTAACCTTTATGTCCCAATAAATTTTATAGAGAAAAAAGTCTGTTGGAATTCTCTGTCAGATTTTCTGGAAATCCACACTCCCATAAACATTATTGTGGCAGGGGATCTCAATATTATTTTAGATTCTAATGAGAAAAGAGGAGGTGTTCAGGAAAAATATCCTCTTCAGGAGTTTGTGGAGTCTATGATCCATGTTTAGGACCTTCTTGACTTCAAACCCAAGAAAGGTCGTTATATTTGGACCAATAATAGAGTAGGGGCTGCCATAATTTTTGCTCATCTAGATAGATTTCTGGTCCAAAGCTCTTTGTTGGATGGGAAAATTTTAATCTCTCCCAAAATTCTGCCCAAGCTAACCTATTATCATCATCCTATTTCCCATGTTGTTGGAAGAAGAGGAAGATCTAGGTCCTATTCTGTTTTGGTTCAATCCTCTTTGGATTGAGAGGGATGGCTTATGGGAAACAAGGTCACAAGCTTGGTCCCAGTTTGTAGAAGGATCCCCCAGATATGTATGGGAACCGAAACTTAAATGTACTAAATATGCTTTGAAAATCTGGGTTAAAACAACTCTCACAACTCCAATGAGCAGCAGGAAAGAGTCATTGCATGTTTTAGCTGAGATTTAGCTAGGTATGGAGGAATCAGAAATTTCTAAATTTGGAGATTGAGCAGCCTACCTAAATAAACTCTTTCCTTTCCTTTATCCAGGAAGAAGACCATCTGCGTCTTAAATCTCGTAGTCTTTGGATGCAAGCTGGAGATAAAAATATTGCCTTCTTCCACAGGCAATGCAGAGCCATACTATCTCGAAATCATATCTTGAAAATATATACAAGTGATGGTGAAGGCATAAAGGACAATCGCAATTACAGTAGGATGCACAAACGCACTTTCAGCAATTGTTCCAAGAGGACAACATCTATGATGATATCAAGAATGTTGATTTTTTTCCAACATTCCTTCTTTAGTCATGATGAGGTTAATGATGGATTAGTGAAACCTTTCTCTGAAAAAGAAATAGTGGACGTTATTTGGTCAATGGAGACGGATAAAACCCCTGGTCTGGATGGATTCTCTATACATTTCTACATAGTTTGTTGGAATGTTATAAAATCAGATCTTTTCTGTATGATTTCGGGATTTTATAAAAAGGCCAAAGTATGAGGGTGCATTAATTCTACTTTCCTTGCTTTAATTCCAAAGCAATTTAATCCATCATCTTTTGACAGGTTTCGGCCTATCTCGCTCTGCAACGCTTCATACAATCTCCTATTCAAACTCTTAGCCAATAGGCTTAAGCCTTTGTTAGGAATTTTAAATTCTCCTCTCTAGGGGGGGTTTGTTAAAGGAAGATGTCTTGTAGATAATGTGATACAAGTGCAAGAATCCCTCCGCTCCAGCTTTCTAAGGAAATAGAAAGGCATGATCATAGAGTTGGATATGAAAAATGCCTTTGATCATGTTAAGCTTTCCTTTCTCTATCAAGTTCTTCACTCTTTTGGTTTTAGTGTTGATTTTGTTAGTTTGATAAAAGCCTGCACATATAAGCCCTAGATAGCTCCCCTTGTTAATGGTAGACCAACATATTTTTTCCAAGCTTCAAGAGGACTCCGTCAAGGGCTCCCTCTATCGCCTTTCCTTTATATCTTGATGGATGAATCTTTAAGTAGAAAGCTTTTAGCAAAATTGGCTGCAGGTTCTCTCCCTGGTATTAAGGCAACAAGAGGTGTGGATCTTATAATCATGCCCTCTTTGCAAATGATTATCTTCTTCTGGGAGGGGCATCCTTAAATATTGCTCAGACATTCAATGAAATATTACAAAATTTATGTTTAATTTCAGAAGCTCTGATTAACAAAAGAAAGAGTGTTGTATATGGCTGGAATGTAAACCATCTGACAATTCTCTGAATATCTTGTTCCTTGGGTTTCACTGGTTTTAACAAGTGGGATAAGATCAAATATTTGGGGATGCCATTAACCTTAGGAGCAAGTCCTCCTTTGCTTTGGCTAGAAGTGATAAGTAAAATAAAAGCAAAAATAGTATCTTGGGGTGGCCAATGGTTAACAAAGGTTGGGAAGTTGATTTTAATTAAGGTGATCCTTTCATCCCTCCCCATCTTCTAGTCCTCTCTGCTCCTTGCTCCCAAGTCCATCACGACTCATATTTCCAAGATTCTTCGAGACTTTCTTTGGAAGGGTGGAAATGGAAATCAGAATAATATGCATCTAGTAAGCTGGGATATTCTCAAAAGACCAATTACAAACAATGGATTACAAATTCATGATCCTGGATTGGAAAATCTGTCATTGGGAGGTAAACTCATTTGGAAGTTGTATGCAAACAAAAACCATCTGGTAAATAATATTTTTTTGATGAAATACCTAAAGGGTGGTTCTTTGAGAAATTTAAAAACTTCAAATACCCCTACAGGAACAACAATCTGGAATTCATGTAGAAGAGGAATAGATAATATTCATCAACAATTTTTATAGAATCCTTGGAAATGGGAAGAGGATCTTATTATGGGATGATAATATCTTAGGAAATCCTCCTCTTTCCTATTTATTCTCGTTAAATGAGATCAAGTTATGGTTAACTAATAAATGCCTTCTTTGACTAGCAGAAATTTGTTTATGGGACAACGCTGGTAATTGGGTAGGCTGGTCTTTTCCTAAGATCCCAAACCATATGCTCCCCCAACAGAAATTGTTGCTTTCATCTCTATCAGGTCTTGCACCAGTTCAAAGTTCTTATAAAGATAAATGGGGTTGGGTCCGATCTGGAATTTATTCATCTACTCAAGGATTTTATGTTTTACAAATCCCTCATGCCTCTTGTCTATCCCCTGTGCAGTGGAAATTTGTTTGGTCTTCATACAACCTTCCTAAGGTGAACTTATTTACATGAATGCTCATGCATAAAAGGGTACTCACAGGTGAAAATTTGACTAAACGCGGGTTCCATGGTCCGTTTACGTGTTGCTTCTGCAACTCTACCTATGAAACGTCAGATCACATTTTCGTTGATTGTGGTTTCACTCAGTTGGTGTGGGAGTTGGTCCTCAAAGGTCTGAGTGATTCTACTCCTTCTCAAATTGTTGTTGTTCCTCTCTTCATCTCTTAGAAATATTAGATGCCAAAGATAAGAGAACAAAAATTTGAGTGGATTAAACTCTGGAAAACATTTCTCAAATATATTTGGCGGAAATTGTGGCTGGCAAGAAATGAATGGATTTTTAACAATAAGACTTTGAATCCCTTGATCATGGAAAATAAAGTCAAAGCACTCATAGTTGAATCAACAAGGAATTTGGCCTCAATTTCATCACTTTCTCCAGAGGTTTTAGCGTGGATGGGATCTTGTTCGTTGGGATTGAGAAAGTCGGTCTTCACTAAACCAGCGTGTTCTCCCTCCTGGTGAGTGCGTTGTAGTGCTACGACATTTAATGAGTGGTGGAAGAACTCCCCTAGAACCTCTATTTTCTTTGATGGCCCAAGGGGAATCCTGGTATCGCAGGAGTTGGGGGTTTGATTTTATCTCCAGATAGATTGATTGAAACCTGTTTTAGCTGGGGACTAGGAATAAGGTCAAATAATCAAGAAGAAAGTTATAGTCTCCTTAAGGCGTGCCAGATAGCAAAGGAGAACGGATATAATTCAATTCATTTTTTTGGAGATTCGGAGCTGTTGATCAAATTGTTAAACTCATAAGATCGTTTTAATAATCCTGATTTGAATAAAACATTGCAGAGAATCCAAAATACATTGAAAGAGTTTGAAAGAGTTGTTTCTTTCCATATTCTACGTGAGCTAAATAAAAATGCAGATTCTCTGGCAACTAAAGCTTACTTTCTATCTCAAGGAAACCTCAGCATCAATGGAGAACCCACCACATTTCATCCAATTCCTTAACTAAGTTTCAATAAGTTGTGATATGTATATCTGGGAGATATATTTTTAAATTGTAAGATTCGTACTAAGTTTAATCTTCTCGAATTTTTTCTACTTCTCTTTGTGTAATTGGATGATTAGGCATTTGCTAAATCAGACCTGGATTTCTTCATACAAAAATAAAAATAAACATTATCCGTTTGAGATAATAATAATAAATAAATAACTACAAAGTACTCCCTTTTAAGAACAAGATTTCTAATGTTTGCACAACCAGATTCTATGACTCGATATTGCATAGCATTGAACCCATTCTAAATGTAATGATCAAGGGTATCATCAAGTTCAACATTTGCAAGGCGTTGTCTTCTATTTTTTATACTTGGCTCTTTGAATAAAACTTTTAAAGGACTGATCTGGTACTCCAACTATATTCCTCTTTGGTATCTTTTATGACAAATCAAATATTATCTCTATAAGTAGTAAAATATAAGTAAACTAACTTACAAATAAATAAAATAGATATCATAAATCAACGTACCTTTTTTAATGCAACAAAAAACTATTGTAAGTTTTCTATGGAGATTGAGTCTCAATAGTTGCATCTAACATCATCTCAACTATTTTCATTCAACATTCTAACCATTTGCTCTTATATTCTCATGTAAACCTCGTGTCTAGAGGAATAAAGTAAATATTGTCACAATCATATCTAATATAACTAAATACTTAGAACATTTATAAGTTAAACTCAAAAATAATTTTTCTAAACCTAACATCAATAAAACGTAACACAACAAAATTACTTCTCAAAGTTATTTGACATTTCTTCCACTGATAATTCCCCTGACCTTACTCATGATAGTATTGTCACAATAAGTGTTTCATACTTCACTCCTCGCATTGATCTCCAAGGTGATATAGTCAAATCATCTGTCATATTCTCGATATCTGAACTTGTCTTAACAATGCTTCCTATGGAAATTTTAGAGTTTCTATCTTTCTAATTTTTTATGCCAATATTCTCTCACAAGATAAAAACATCATTAATCAAACCCCATGCTTTCCCCATTTTAAATACCAACTAGAAAAAGGTATCTATAGCTTTGATGCATCACTTCTTTTGTCATTTTTTTATTCACATTTCCCTTGTTAAACGCGAAACCTATTTCCATACAACATTGCTTCTAAAAATTTGCATCGACATTTAATTTGTCCCCGCCACATATTTGTCCACATTCATTATGGATAAATCTCATCATTTGTATGAATGCCTTGGACATCTTATATATTCATTATCTATGTATGATCCCATGCCAATATCTTTGCTTCTACATCTATTAAACCAACATAAATGATGCATTTGACTCTTTCAAAATGAGGGTTATTGGAATACTACTGCATCAATTCTTTTCTATCCTCTACAAAAGGATTCCCCCCAATCACATAATATCTATAATTAAAACATTTTTATCTATCAAATGCGAACCTATAAAGAACCTATTTTGGGTCAACAATAACTAAGTAGTCAATCACATGTGCATATGGATTGTACCTCATCAATGTTTTCAAGTTTGGAATATGCAAGTGGTGTGATTTTCTAATTTGATGCTTCTCTTGGCTTTATGTGGGTCTATAAAGTTGTTTCACATTTAGTTGAAAGGTACCCAGATCAACACCTAGAGTTATGATTTCCCTACGGACTCCAAAATTTCACTATTATATTTGGAGCTAGCCATGGTTTCTTCATCAATATTAGGTCTCCTCCTTTTACAACTTAAAGGATTTTCATCTAAATTAGTAATATATTCATCATCAATGGGATGGAAACATCCTCAAACATAGTTCTTTTAAGTTTCACTTGTTTCGAGCAAGTGTAGGAAGCTCATTGGCATCAATCTCAACATCATATTCATTTGAGGTTGCTACAATTTTAAATGTAACCTTTCTAAACTTATTAGATTGTTTGATTTCCTTTCCTTTTTGTTCTTTATGTGCCTCTACTTCTGTATTTTAAGCTTTTGACACTTTTTGTTTCTTCTTACTTACTTCTTGTGCCTTGTCAATATGAAAGGCACTAATGACATCCATAATATTTCCCTCTGTAGAATAAATCCCCCCCAACTTATATGAAAGTGACATAACAAAATTATGTAAAAATAAAAACATCATGGTATTAAATATGTTACAAAAGGTATCATCATACTTATAATATATAAAAACATAATTAAAAATAACCAAACTTACATTGTCGCTATGGAAATCTTGCATGATATATGCACACAAATCTATAAACATTTCTTCTATCTTATAATTTGATACTTTTAAGCAATATCTATATGTCTTGGCTTGTTTCACAAGTGCATACACAATCTTTGTACCCAACACCAAGCATATATCTCACAACAAGCTGAATAATTGATAATGTGATTGAACATGTGCAACCTAAGCACAATACAAGTACATATTTCTTCAATTGTTGATGTGCCTATGCTTCACATACCAAGAATGGCCCATTTTGTTTTTCATTGTTGCAGATTTCTAATCTCTATCATTCTTCACAATTTTTGAAATCTCAATTGCCGAATCTTGAAGATAAGCGATAGAATTTTGTTGGTTAGTATTCTTAGATGCCCCGTCTACATTTTTTGCTACCATGATCACAGATCTTGATCCACAAACATTTACAAATAACTTTCTTAACGCCATTCTCCCTTTATAAAAAAAAAGAAAAGTATGAGTGCTTTTTTAAATAAAATTGAATAAACATTCATTTTTTTAAAGAAAAGAAGATTATTAAACTTATAAAAGAACTTATAAAGAGTAAAAAAATACAAATATTAAAAAAAAAAAATAAGAAAATAATTTATGTAAAAAGAACTACTAAATGTATAAAAAAAATGGTTGGCCCTACGAGCAAGCCTCCCCTAGCCTCTGGCGTGCATGACCACGAGTCCTAGGATCAAACATCCATAGGGCAACCCATCCCTCCCCTCCATCTAGAGTATGCCCTAGTGCTCCCACCCTCCCTGCCCTCTATCAAGAGAGGGAACACTCTTGGCAGAGGGTGTGACCTCATGAGTGCCCAAGAGAGCGTACATGGCTCAAATCAAGCATCCCCCTTGCGGGTGCCAGTGGGAGCCCTAGGTGCTCCCTTGGGTGCTCAGCGGGAACCCCCTCCCTCCCTCCCGACGAACGCTCAAGCTCCCTTGGATGTCAGCATAGACACCCCCTCGCTTCCCCCACCTGGAGTGCGGGAAAACTCCTGGTGAGGGGAGGGACAAGGTGGCCATGCAAGTTCCTGAGGGAGCCCTAGGACTCAAATTGAGCCTCCCCCTTGCAGGTGCAAGTAGGAGCTCTAGGTACTCCCTTAGGCACCCACGCAAACACCCAAGGGATCCCAACACTCCCTTGGCAACCCATAGGGACACGCCCTACCTCCCCTCTACTAGGAGTGCACATAGCACACTCCCAATAGAGGCTCCCTTGGCCACTACCATGCGCCCCCATGGGGCAGCTCCTCCCTTCCCAAGTCAGTAGTGGGAAATTGAGCCTGCCCCCCATGGGCGCCCATGGGAACACCCATGCACTCCCTTGGGTTCCTGCAAGGGTACCCCCTCCCTCTCCTCCACCAATAGTCCACCCATGAACTCCCTTGGGTGCTCATAGGGGCACCCCCTCACTCCCCTCCATGGATAGTGCACCCACTGCTAGCATAGTGGAGGGAAGGGGTTCCCCATGGGTGCCTAAGGGATAGCTTAGGGTACCTATGGGAACTCATAGGGGAGAGGATTTAGAATCAAACATCCCCCAAGTGGGAACCCAAGGGAGCACCCATCCCAATTTTCCCTTGGGCGCCTGGGGCGAACCCCCTCCCTCCACTCCGTTGGGAGTGCACTCATGCTCTCCTGAGAACCCCCTCCCTCTCTTGTGTCATGAGTGGGCCTTGCTTTTTTTATCACCCCCTCCCTCCCCATCTTTAAAAAGGTAAATAAAAAAATGAAAAAATGAAAAAAAAACAAAAAAACTACAAAAATAATATTAAAAATGGAAACAATTAATTAACCTTTCAATTGCTAGAAGCCCATTGGTGGATATCTCCTTGACAGTCTTAAAACTCTCTCGTAGATTTCTCCAAACTCTTATATCGATGCTCCTTGAAAGTGAATAGTAGTTGAAAAATACAAAACAAGAGTGTTTATATAACATAGGTTAGTTTTGCCATTATTAATTTTATGAATACGTGATAAATAAATAAAATCCAAAAAATAATTACTGAATACATTAAAAAAAAACATACTAAAAAATTAATTTTATTTTAGTAGTTTTATGGTTTTGATTGTGTTTGTGTATTTAAAACACATGCTAAATTTAATCCACAAAATCTACTAAAAAAAATTAGTTAATTCCTTTAATCTTTTCCATTAATTTCCTTTGACCTATTCACTGCAGCTATGTTACCTTCTTGAAAATATCTTTTAACCTTTAACTGATTTCTAATAGCTATGCAACCTATTCCCATTTTATTCTATTATCACACTCTTTTCTTACGCTTTATGGATTTCTTGATCCCTTATTGATGGGTGGAGTGTCCAATCTAAATGTTGGGTTGTTTCAAAGACTTGTACATGGTGTGATTTCCAGAATTTGATCACAATGATTACTCAATGTGAAAACATTCATATTAAAAAAATGGAGAGAAATTTGGGACGAAAATTTTCATTCTTCTAGCTATAATATCATTGGGGAGGTGGGCAATCGCACCATTCTATTTTTTTGGTGAGAAGTGAGGGAAAATTTCATTCTTCTAGCTATAATATCGTTGGGGAGGTGGACAATCGCACCATTCTATATTTTTGGTGATAAATCAAGGAAAATTTCATTCTTCTAGTTGCTAAGATTGTTGGGGTTACCATTATATTTTTTGGTGTGAAGTAAATTCATCTAATGAAGAACTAAATTCAATTTTTGAAGCATCGTCATCTTCTTAGTATACTTCTTCTTGTGCTATCAATGATTATTATGGAAATGCCTCTAATGTCAATGAAGAGTTGCATTTTTCATCTAATAAGGATATTGATTGTAATTGAAGAAATATGATTAAGCATGTTGATGAAGAACTTCCTAATTTTGAAGATTTTTAAGGCACCACTAAGGAAGGGGAAGAAATTTATGGTGATAGTTCTTCTCAACAACTTAAATGATCATATCAATAATCTTTCTCCAAGTGATGATTTTGATTACAGTTTAAGTGGAGAACTGAACGGTATAGATGAAGATGGTGGAGATTTTAAAGGCATTGATGGGATATTTTAAAGACACCGATAGGATTTTAAAGGCATCAATGAAAGATTTTAAAGGCACCGATGAAGAAGAGGAATATTTCATCCAAGTGGGGATTTTAAAGACACCAATGAGGAAGAGAAAGATTTTCCTCCAAGTGAGGATTTTAAAGGCACTAATGAGGATGTTGAAGACTCTCTTCCACATGGGGATTCTAAAGACACTAACGGGGATGATGTTGATTTTCCTCCAAGTGAGTATTTTAAATACATTGATGATGAAGGAACCTATAATGATGATAATGATTTTTCTCCAAGTTAGGATTTTAAAGGTGTTGATGAAGCTTTCCTTCATGTCGATAATTTCATGGCACCAATAATGTTAATGATTATGTTGATTTATCCTCAAGTGAATAACTTCATAATGGATCCAATGAAATTGGTGATGGGGATAATCATTTTCTTATTGACTTTGGTGTTCCTCTTAGTGATGATATTTTCAATCAGGAAGATGATGGGAAAAGTAAATATGATGATATTCCTCCCTGTGACGAGGATATTCTTACTAATGAGGATGTTGATGATGATGGGTAAAGTAAAGAAGATGATGTTCCTCCTTGTGATACAAATATTCCTACTAATGAGGATGTTGATATTCCCAAACATAATGGAGGAAATGCAAAGAAGCAGTTACCCCATGAGCAGACATAGGAGTAGGACTAGACCTTTTTATATCAATCCAAAACATTATAGTTATACAAGGTCTAGGAAAGAATTTCTCACAAGTCTAAGTTCTATGACTGAATTGATTTCTAGTGAGTGTTTCCAAAATAATTGTTTAAAAGGTATACACTAAAATTATGCCTTAGAGAAAATGAAGGCATACTTGTCAATAAGCAAAAATAGGGAAAATTTATATTTAGTGGGATGCATGGTATGTTCAAAGACGGGTTATGATTATTGCATTGGAAATTTTTTGCTTTGCATAAAGGCATTCAACATAATTCTTTCAATTGGCAAAATCTCCGGCTATCAATAATCCAAACAAGAATTGAAAATGATCCTACATTTTATTCTAAAGCACTTCATGGATGAGACAATGGGACATTAATAGACAATGCAATGTCATGGAGGCATGAATTCTTTTCCAAGCATGAAGAGAATATGATAAATAGAGATACTATACACATTGTAGATAATCTCACAAGGCAACAAATATACAACGTATACAACTAATATGCTGAAGATATCGAAGGAAATGACAATTTCGTAATATATGCATACTTTACAAGAATATGGAAAAGACAGTTCAACAATGTTCACATTCTTAAGAGGTCAAGGATAGGGGTTTGCAGTACATGTGCTTATCTTAAAGAAATAAGGGATAAATTAAAAGGGGTAGAAAGAGATATGTCTCTACAAAATTATTTGTTAGAATTGGATAATTATCAATTATGAAAACTCATTATCAATCTTTTCAATTTATGTTATTTGTAGATTCTATTATCAAAACACTTCAAAGCCATTGCAATCAATAATCAAATGACTCTAACATATGGTGTACAAACATCACATGAAGTTTTATGGTGTTCCACATAAATATAGGGGTTTGATAATTGATGGCATGGATCATAATTGTCATTGATGCCAACATGGACTTGATGTCATTGATGC
This sequence comes from Pseudotsuga menziesii, assembly GCA_001517045.1. Taxonomy (NCBI): domain Eukaryota; kingdom Viridiplantae; phylum Streptophyta; class Pinopsida; order Pinales; family Pinaceae; genus Pseudotsuga; species Pseudotsuga menziesii. The sequence goes on from LPNX010481336.1 coordinate 168,741, forward strand.
CACCACTTTGCTAAAGATATTGAAGACCCAGCTGATGATGCTGAAAACCCTAGAGATGGTCTTGAAGCCCCGGTAGATGTTGAAGAAGCCCAGCTGAGGTCCTTCAAAGCCCTTGAAGTCATTGTAGCTCTAGAAGAAGACGTGATGATGATGTAGCTATGGTGGATATGTGCATAAGAGCTGTAATGTGTTGTAGCTGTAATGTGTTGTAGCTATAATATAATAAATTTTGTTTGTTAGCTCAGCTCAGTCTTCAAAGTACAAAGTCGACCCCACAAGGAAAATTAAAATATTTTTGTATGTCGGCTCATTTTTTTTTTCTAGTAAAGGTATGAACTCTTGTGATTATGATAGCTTGTGTGATGAAATTGAAAAGGTTCTTGCAGATGATGATGAAGCAATGTTGAAAGCTAAACAGAGAATTATAAACTATGTATACAACATAGATCTCAGAGCTGATTGGTTCTTGAACAAAGTTGATCTTAATCAATCTGATTACAAGGTGTTTAGGACGACAACCTTTGTTTATATGGATAATCTCCAAAAGCAGAATGTTGAACTAAAGGAGTTGCTTAAGAAACTTAAGCATAAAGGAGTAGGTTGGCTGAAATTGTTGAAGGAAAAGGAAGTAGAAAAGGAACAGCTACAGATGGATTTGATCGATCTAACCCTAGAACAAAAGAAGCATGATAAAGATTCAGAAATACTTGAAGAAGCAAGAGATGTGAATCATGACTTGAAGACTCAGCTGGAGGAAGCCAAGACGACAGAAGAAATCTTGAAGAGACAGCTAGAAGAAAAGGAGGAAACAGTCCAGAAGCTGGAATTGGAGGTAGTTGGTCTCGGGAAGAAAGGTAAGAAAAATGAAGCCTTGGTCAAGCTCTAGGACAGTTCAATTGTCCTAGATAAAATCTTAGATTGCCAAAGATCTCCACTTGACAAAACTGGTCTTGGTTACAAGAAGAACAAAGAAAAACTTGAAGATGACACTTGGTCTCTGAAGACTCCAGAAGCAGGTCCATCAACGTCCAAAGCTGCTCCTAAGGCATCTGTACATGACAACAAGGAGTTTGGAAGTCCAAAGATGAAACAAGGAGTTAGGTCTGTTCATCAAAGCAACTTCATAAAGGAAACAGCTCCAAGACCCAGGTATGAAAGTGGCTTCAATGGTTATTGTTATTATTGTTCTAACTTTGGTCATAAGGCTATGGATTGCAGGTTCCATGGAAGAAGAAGGGTTGGAAGCCACAATGTCACAGTTAGGTGTTGGACATGCAATCAAGTCGGACATGTTGCTGCCACATGTCGCACAGTGAGATGCTACTCCTGCAGTGGGTTTGGACACAAAGCACATGAATGTGCCAGTCAAAGAAGTCAACCAAGAAGGAATACTCCATACACATCATCAAGAAGATTTTAAGATCAGAAGTCAAATGTCTACAATCAGGGATGGAGAAATAAAGTTGATCAAAGAAGTGTTGGAAGCTCCAACAGCTCAGTTAGGTGCTGGTCATGCAACAAATTTGGGCACAAAGCGCAAAACTGTTGGAATGATATGAGAAAACTAACATATAACTCAGCCAAGAAAACTAGCAAGGACAATGAAGGAACAGATGCTCAAAGGACAGATGCAAAGAAGCAAGTATGGATAAGGAAGACCGAGCAGTTGCAGAAAGGAGAAGCTGATCAGAGCAGGGAGGATGGCTGCCATATGGCAAGCCAAGTGTAAAGGTCTCTCAAAGACCTTAGCACATCTTGAGTTCATGGGGCTGGAGAATGAACTCAAAGGAGAAAGGATGGTTACTCCAGGCATACAGACAGGTCCTAGGATCGTGCATGGTTATAGGGGGAGCAATCAGCAATGATCAGAGATCTCAAACTCAGGTATGTGGACACCATTTGCCATTGATGCCAAAGGGGGAGAGATGAAGACAAAGGGGGAGCATGCTCATAGGGGGAGCATGAGTTGTTGTCATCAATGACAAAGGGGGAGATTGTTGGTGAAATTGTCATTGATGCCAACATGGACTTGATGTCATTGATGTCACCACTTTGCTAAAGATATTGAAGACCCAGCTGATGATGCTGAAGACCCTAGAGATGGTTTTGAAGCCCCGGTAGATGTTGAAGAAGCCCAGCTGAGGTTGATGAAGACCCACAAGTTGGTCATGAAGCCCCCACAAACACTTACATGTGTCACTTGCACTTGATGTAGATCTTGATGAAATTTTATCCTTGAAGATGTCCTTCAAAGCCCTTGAATTCATTGTAGCTCTAGAAGAAGATGTGATGATGATGTAGCTCTGGTGGATATGTGCATAAAAGCTGTAATGTGTTGTAGCTGTAATATAATAAATTTTATTTGTTAGCTCGGCTCAGTCTCCAAAGTGCAAAGTCCGCCCCACAAGGAAAATTAAAATATTTTTGTATGTCGGCTCATTTTTTTTCCTAATATAAATTAATTTATATGAGAGAAAGTCGGCCCAGCAAAAATAATGGAAGGTCAGCCCAAAAATTTTATGTGGAGTTTTAGTATAAATACTATCTCACGACTTTGAGGGTGTGAAAATTAGATGGAGTTCTGTTTTTTTTCTGAGGCAGCAGTGAGTTCGTGGGAAATTTATTTTGGGCTCTGAGATATTTTTTTTCTGTGGAAATTTTTGTTGGTCAAGCTGGAAATTTTTGGGACAGCGTGGGAGCAGTCAAGCTGGAAAAATTTTTGGACAGCGAAAGAGCAGACAAGAGATTTTCAAGTAAGCGATGTGGTATCAGCATGTGAATCCCAACAGTACCAGACTCGGGCTTAACCTCAGATCGACTAGATACAGTTTGTTCACCAAATTGATCAACGATCCTCAAATGTTTGACTATGATAATCTCTCTTATTGATTGAACGACTTGAAAAACTGTCTAGTGGTTTGCATTCGAGAGATACGATACATTTTCTTCAAAACCCCGTTGTAGATTGGTTGCAGAACCCTGCCTGCCGCGATGATCGCCTGCAGCATAATCCCCAGTAAATAGAACCGCCCCAACTTGTTCCAGCATTTTGCTTCTCGTGAACGTTCCTATCGGCGGCCTTCAAAACTCCGGTGTCCGGGGCTGAAGGTAGAGGAAGATCCGAAGGTGGTGTAGACAGACGATCGCAGATGTTGACATCTTTTGACAGGCTCAGCTCATAGGCTGTGAAATCGCTGCAGATCATTGGTTTGAATTGAGAGGATGGTTGTTGGAGAAATGCATAGATCGCTGGTGTAGATTGCAAAAAGATGCAACAGATTGTTGGAGATTGTTGATCCGCAGGATTTGGACGACAACATGAATATCGCTAGCTTTGCTTGGTAGATCGCTGGAGAATCACTTGTTTGGGAGCTCTTTGGAGATCGTTGGTTCACACTCTAGAGATGGAGGAGATCGGTAGAGAAATCACAGATTGCTGATGGCTCGGATGAATCACGCTGGCTCAGACTGATCAGTGATGGCTCACGCTGATCGGTGATGGCTCATAATGGCTCACGCAGTAATAGATCTGATTTGAAGTCAGGATTGACCATGCCTTGAGATAGTTCACCAAATTTTCACTGCAGATTGTATAAAAAGGATCCAAGGAAGATGTAGATTGCATCACCATATTCAGAAGGCTTCACTGGATTTAATAGACTCAGATTATTTGTACAGATCGTTGTGGAACTATGAAGACAGATCCGTGGATGAGATCATTAAAGAGGCATTGAACATAGACACATAAAACAATTTTATGCCCGAATCATTAAGGAGGATACTAGATCTCGTCGGTATGTGGGTTGCTGAGGTATCTTCAAACAGATATCCAATTTATTCAGTAAAATGCAGAAAACTTGGATCTGGATCTTCAAATTTCATGAGAATCGCACCATCTACATGAAGAGTTAGCTACAGGACTGGATCTGGATCTTCAAATCATTGTGATGTTAGCTACAGGACTGTGATTAAGTGAGTGGCAGAATGACAGCTACAGGATAGAGTTTCAAGGATGAATTGAATAGAACCTGCAGGGTTGAGTGCCAGTTGAAGTGAAGCAGCAAGACAAAATGGCAAAGTACCAGCTACAGGACTAATTACAAAGGTAAAGCATTCTTCTATGCTGTTAACTAGAAGTATACTTGCTCAGATTTGTGACAGTACGTCATTTGGCACAAGAGTGGCACAAGAGCAAATTATATACAGTCATTGAAGTTAAAATTTGAAAGAAGGCTTTTTGGGACAGACTTGTTATATGCTAAAAGAGACTAAGGGGGGTTAAAGGCAGAATTGTATCCTATTGAAAGAGCTGATTGAATGAACATTCAGCAGTGACAGAGTTAATTGACTTGGCAATAATCTGAAGGCAGTGGCTAGATGACAGTTTGACAGAGGACACCACAGAATTGGCTTTGGTTCACTTGTGCAGCAACAAATCTACACACTCTTGAGGTGTTACCTACAGAGCAGTGCATCCATGACATGATGGTGATGAGTGAAGAATGAATGGCCAGCAGTAGTGTTGATGAGCAGACCTTTGATGAGCAGCAGTATGCAAATAAACTTTGATGGGTATGCTACTAACTTGATGACTCAGTAGTGTATTGAGGAGCTGTGATTGTTGGTTGATGTGCACAAATGTTTGAGCAGAGATTGAGACTATTGCAGCAGTGTTGAGCAGCAGTAGATGAATGATGAGCAGTGTTACAACTGAGTTGATGTGTCTGCAAATTAATGAGTTGATGTGACAGTGAGTCTTAATGTAAAAGCAAGCTTGTCTTGCTTCTGAGGTTAGGATACCTCAAACCCTTCTTAGCAGGGTCTAAGAAAACCAGGCAGGGTCTTGGATCCAGAGTAGGTGCTCTATGTATCAGTAGGTGTTGATTTTGCCTAACAGTTGTAGCCGGACCAAAAATAATACAAAAAGATTACAAAATTATATTGTGTTGTGTTCTGTTGTGTTATGGTTTCTGATGATCTAAATGCTTATGCTATGTGAATGATGATATGAAAGATATTTATGATATGATGGATAAAATAATGGAATGATGTATTGGTAGTTAATCGTGACAAGCTAAGAAAAGGTTGAAAAATTGCTTTACACTGATTCACCCCCCCTCTCAATGTCTACATTTTGTCATTACACCAAATAATTTAGGTGAAAAAATTATTCAATTTCATTTGGTTGGTTGTATGGTTTTTAATGGTTGAATGTCTCCAAGGGTTTACTTTGAAACTCCAAATATTCATAATGATGTAAATTTGACCATCACCATAATTCACCACGTGCTTACTCATTGGTTTGGTAATCTACCTCAAGTTCTATATTTGCAATTGGACAACACTAGTTAGGAAAACAAAAACCAAGTTGTGTTTGGTTATCTAAACATGCTTGTTGGATTGGGAAATTTTCAAAAGGTAAAATTTGGTCCCCTTCTTGTTTGGCATATAAAAGGCCATATTGATCAAATTTTTAGCCATTTTGCATTAACATTGAGGAATAATGTTGGAGCCTACCATCATTAATTGAAAATATTAGAAAAGCATATAATCCAAAGCCAATTCTTCACACATTGGAAGAAACTAGTGACACATGATGATTTATTCAGGGATAACTGGTGAAGAAAAGTCCATTGAACAATGTAATGACATTAGCTTATGTCATCAATTTTGTATTAAAAATATTGATGGAAAAACAATAGCATGGGGAAAGCAATACTCAACTAGTGTAGAATGGGGGCATTTCTTAGGTTTATCATTTTTTAAATTCATCCCAAATTGTGAAAGATATGCTTCAAAGTTCTTATTATTGCAATCAACTGTTGAGATTCATAATGCACAATGAGACATTAGAGATGTGCATTCTTTTGAATGCTTAGAATACACTAAATTTTTTATCAAAGATACATATGATTACTTTGATGTTGTTGGTTCCATTTGGTGGGAGTATTTTTTCATTGAACAAAGTAACATAATTTCAAACTCAACAAATGGATATATATTTTTGAAGTCAGCATTTGGTTGGCCACAAAGTATGTCAAATGAACACAAGGACATAAATCTTGTTGAACAACACGAACCTTTAGGTGCTACTGAGTCTTCTCAAGCATATGAAAGGGAAATGTATAGTGGGTTTAGAAGATCATGTGCATGACGTGACGCCATGGAAGACCTTTTGAGGGGTTAGTACAAGATATCAATTAGGGTTGAATGAATACATTTTTAGCTATGAAAGGTCCATGTGGTTATCCATTCTGGATTGCAAAATTTACGAGGGTCAACAAAAAAGATGAGGATGTTATATCAATTGAGGTACATTGGTATGCACCAAATACACACCCTTTTCATGGTATGTACAAGCCATAGATGGTGGTTGAGAAACATATTTGCATAAAGAGAAAAAGAAAGGGTCATAATATAAATTGTCACCACATCGACATCTTAAAATTAGATAATATTAACATACTTGTTTATGACTTCCAGTTGACAAAGAGAGACCCTCTTCACTCCAAGACTATAGAGATTATCGAGAAGTTGATAGCAGAAGAAATAGTTGTAAAATGGGATTTTGTTAAACAAATTCATGTGTCTAGAAGGAATATGGGATCTAAAATGTTGGGCATACATGAGGACTTAGATGGGGAACCCATTGACAATTTAGAAGAATACGGGTAATCTACATCTTCCTCTAATCATTCATATGAAGATAATGTTGATTACGATGGTGTGTCATGTGAATGTTTGACCAAAATTGGAGATGCTTGAACTTTAAAACTTTTATCAATCAATCATCGAACATATGAATCTCATAAATAAATCACCCACATAAATCATTCAACAATATGAGACAAGATATACCCTGGGAAAACTTTCCAAACATGGTAGATGAAAAACCTAACAATTTCTTTGAGTATGATAGATAGATATGTAGAGAATGGATTACAACACATCAACAATTTTCCTCAGAGATACCACTTCAGCAGTAGAGAAGAGAGATCTAATACAACACTGTAATGAACTTTCCAAGTGCCCTACACTTTGACAAAAAGTCAAAAATTCGACCATGTAATGTTTTCCTAAGACTAGTGCACACATGCACTTCAATTTCGAATTGACTGGAGAATCATTGTCACTAATGTATGGGATTCTCTCCATGCAAACATTATTGCCCTTCCTACACTAGTGCCAAGTCATTGTACTCATATTCTTCTCCATGCACAATACATGTGCCATACCTTGCAAGAATAGCTTTAACTGAATGTTAACTGACTTTGAATTGAACTCTATATTCAATTGAATGCATGACCACAAATTTAGGAGATTGGCTGAGAGTTATAGGGATTCACTCTTAATTCCATCAGTGCTTCACTTTTAGTGCCATCTATGCAACATTATATTATTAAATTTTGCATGGATCTTTCTATTTAATTGATGCATGCTTTATTACAACTACGTCTTATTGAAGCATTTACAATTCGAGTTCACTTGGAGGCATACATGTGCAATTCGAATCCTTTCTCTTCCTCTATGCTTTTCTCATTATCATTAATCATTTACTACATGGTCCATATGTATATTATTTATTTATCCATATTATCATATCACACTCAAAATAATTATCACACATATCGATGATCATATATATTACCCTTGGTCATATAGTCATATGTTAAAGTAATTCACTATAGGGGTAGTTAATCCCTAAAGGAAACTTATAGCACTCAATGACCATGAATATAAATACATCACATAGTATAAACATCTCAACAAATGGAGGTCCACAATCTCGATACAACAAACGACTTCAATCTTGATACAACACAAGATCATCTCCACAATTAGAGATCCTTCTCATAGGGTACTGTCTATGAGAATCATTGAATTAATACAACACAAGTCTAGACTTGATACAACACAAGTCTTCAGTCTTGATACAACACAAGACTAGCCTTGATACAACACAAGACTATAATACTAGCATCCCACCTCAACACATGAGGATATAGATAGGACTTGATACAACACAATTCCCAACTTGATACAAAACGAGTCCGGATAATGACTCCTTATGTTGTACAATCAACACTCCCTCTTAGCGAGAGAGACAATATTTGCTCTACCAGGCATTTTTTTTCATACCAAGCTTATATGGGAAGTATCTCAACTTCATCACTAACAGCGGGTTGGCCATATATTTGCAATATTCTCATCAATAGCTATGCACTGAAATTTCACTTTACATGACCATGTCTTCAATGAATTAAAACTTCATCTCAATGTGGTTTTTCATAACTCATCTCCAACTAGATACACAACTCGATTAGATACACATACTCGCCTGTATACACATACAAAGTATGGTCACACTCTCTAATCATCACAATTATGTTCACTCTCTCCAACCATCACAAGTAACTTTTTTCATCTACTCTACTTCTCAGCTGGTAGTGCTATCTGCAAAACACATTTTCATTTATAGTACTCTCTGACATACATCTTGCTTATGTAGCACTAGCCGCAATATACTTAGATTTTGTAGTATTATCCGCAATATACATCACTTATCTCAGGATAAAACAATAGTTGGATAGCACAATAGGTCTACCATGTATCAATTACAATAAAGAACCTATTCTAATGTACCTCAATGGTACACAAACATATTCTTGGCAATAAGCATAAATACAACAGGTTTTCTAGGTACATTAAGAGACCAACCAACTACTTATTCACAGTAGCATCATATGGATCTGATCCTGAATGCAATTTATCTAAACTAGAAACCATGGATTTCAAGTCCATCATATACAACATATTAAATGTGTAGCATCTTGCAGAAATAAAGTTTCATCTTTCTTTTCAATCTTCAACATTTGTTGACTTCAAGAATATTCTACTATCTAGAGAATTCCTCTGTGAGCTTTCCATTCTCTATGATGTTCTTCAAGGCCTGGTCACTTTCATAGTGATTTCATAGTCTTCTCTCTATACCACAGCACCCCAACTACCTCTCCAAGAGGTTTAACTATTCTATGACAGTCCATGCTATAACTCTTCTTGAGTATTAATAGTCTCCGAGACTTTGACTATGTCTCTACTCATATGGATTCTTTCCACAATATATACTACAACCCCATGTATAATGAATAACTAGTGGGGATTTGTCTGTTGCTTCCTATGAAGACACATCAAACCTCCCTCTTCAACTAGAGGAGTATTTCTTGTTCTACAACCAATATTGTCCCAAAAAGAGGCTTAGTAAGAATGATGGCAATGCTTCTCATTTGTGGGTATGTACCATGTCTCAGATATCACTAACTATGAACCTCGTAAATCTTTAATTCTTTAAAACATGCTCTATCTAGAGAAACATATGTGATCTTCCTTGATCACTGCATTAGTCAGAATCCATATATCTTTTTAGTTTATTTCATTGTTTGAAACATATCTGAGTCCACATTCACTTGTACCAAGTATGTACTACAACACATGCTTTGTTGTACATGTCTATGTACAGACTGCAAAGCATATAATTGATCTTGGTGCTAACAAAATATGTCTCAACTGACTTTGAGATCCTCCAAATATGAAATAAGAATTATCAACTTCAGATTTATCTTCATATGTGTGGCCATGAATTACAAGTGATTATTCCGTACCTCTTTAGGAACTCTACTACATGTTTTTATTTAAAAAGAAATATTTATCAGGCGAGTGCCACACCACTAATAATAAGAATCATAACAAGATTCTTGAATACCGTTCTCAGCTTCCTTCTGAATATGAACATCATGCATGTCCTCTTAACATGAGATACATCAATCAATTTCACTTGTTCTTCAGGAGCTAGCAAATATAGCTTCTCCCTATCGTCATTTGTATATGAGAATCATAATTTGGGTCCTCCATCATGGAGACTCATGCTCATCTATGTCTGAAGCTCTTATTCACACATGAATACAAATAAGATAATTTAATTATCTCATGAGTCTTTACATCTCTCAAAATAGTATTAGGGATTCTATTATGACTTCTTCCTAAGAAACATAGGGACCTCTTGATATGCTCTCTTTTAGAATTAGGCATCATAATGACTCCACATTCATGTCATTCTTTACTTGTAGGTTAGGGCATATGGATTTCCTTACAAGACAAATTATTAATGGTTAGAACCATTTCATAGTCACGAATTTTTATTCACATGAATACTTTCAATATACTGATAATGATTTACATAGTTATGTACATATATTAACTAATGGTTTTTAACATAATCCATTATAATATTATGTACTTATTTGTAGCCTTATACTAGTCTTACACCAGTCCCATATTAGTCCTATATCAGTCTCATATCATATCTTGTAAAAGAATTTAATGCAGCCCCATGTTCATAAGTCATGAATAATCATGCAACAATAATTTTATTTGAAAATTTCAGCTTTATATGCAGCCCTATATATCTCAGAAAATTGCAGCCTTGTATTCATCTCTCGTGAAAGTTTATGGAGCCCCAAATTTATAAATATTTACCCATATCATATATTTCATGAGCTTCACTATTTTCCAATAACAAAGGGACAACAATGCATATTCTCACCATGCTTACATCATAACATAGTTCCTAATCTTGAGAATACATATCTCTATAATAATGAAACATATTCAAAAAACATATAGATGTTATTTATAACGGCATATGATAATCAAAATACAAAGTACTTATCTTTATTGTTTTGTGTGGGGTCCCTCTTGATCTTTGCATCCTTGTGGAGATTGTTGGAGTCCTTTTGTTAGGGTTACCCTTGACTCGAGAATGAGTCATAGGTGGTTGAGGTATAACACATAGTTTTTTGGCACATGGTGTTTTGTAGCCCATGGTATTTTTCCATGGTATTGGTGGCCCATAGTATTGTCCCATGGTATTGCATGTAAGGAAGCCTTTATAAGGCTTGAGGAGGCTCCATTGTAAAGTTCACTGGAGGTGAGTGGTGGCTAGCTCACTTGAGGTCAAGGGATATATTAGTTCTATTATGGTGTTTTTTCCGAGTTTTGGGTTTTCCACATAAACATTGTGTGTCTATATTTAATGGTTGCTTGTCTAATTTTATTTATCTTGCAAGTTATTATATTTTAATGCTCGTTAAATCCTAATAAGTGGTATCATATCCATGATTTGGCATATAGTTGTGCTCATTGTGTTGTGCCTAGTTTTTTGAATTAATTATGGGGTGCATGTTTGATGGTATCCGACACCTTAGCAGTATTTTTTTGTTCCTGGTTAGAATGTAATTTCCCAAGGTGCTAAAAGCACAAGGTATCCATCTTATGCACAGAGAAGGAATGATGCATCTAGTGTGGAATGAACCACTGGGTAGGTGCTAGGGTGGCAGGTGTACTTGTAGCCTAGCTTGATGTGGATCAGAGAGGTTGTGTCTTCGATTGCGGGAGGAATGTGAGATGGCTTAATCTCGGTTTTTGGAACCAAGATTGATGAACCATGTCACTGAAGAGAATTTCTAAAGAACTGATAGTTATAGCGGTTGAGGACCCATGTAATATGGTAGATGGATTCTTCTTTATATGGACATCAATGACAAGGTTGGATGCAGGTACAAAATGAACATGACTCAAGATGAGCAAGGAAACGAGCATGGAAAAACAAAAGAACAAATCAATGGATGGTGATGGTGTAGTCACCATGAAGATACATGAAAAAATCAATGGAGTAATTTGCATGTAAATGGGCATATGGATGTAAGACCTAGTAAGGCATGCATACCCCTCGTAAATCACAGGTAAAGTACAGAGATAGACTTAGGTGATAAGGGGTGTATGTGAGATTCCTTGGTAAAAATTTGAGGGGGGTTGGTGATTTCTCCAAGTCAAGTTTAAAGGGGAGATTGTTAGGGTTAACCTTGACTCAGGAATGAGTCATAGGTGGTTGAGGTTTAGCACATAGTTTTTGGGCACATGGTGTTTTGTAGCCCATGATATTTTTCCATGGTATTGGTGGCCAATGGTATTTGATGGCCCATGGTATTGCATATAAGAAAACCTTTATAAGGCTTGAGGAGGCTCGAGTGTAAAGTGGCATGGAGGTGAGTGATGGCTAACTCACTTGGCTCGGCTTGATCAGTTTAGGTCAAGGGATATAATAGATCTATTATGGTGGTTTTCCCCGGTTTTGGGTTTTCTACGTAAACATTGTGTGTCTATATTTAATGGTTTCTTGCCTAATTTTATTTCTCTTACAGGTTATTACATTTTAATGCTCATTAAATCCTAATACCTTCTTTATTCATCGTAACTTTAAATACTACAAAAATTACTGTATGCATTGGGTAGTGAATCTCTACATGGGGAATAAGGATCCCATGCACACTGAATCGAATGCTTTCTTGTACCAAAGGAAATACTCCTTTCGATCATCCTTTTCCTCAGATTCTGAGAAGGTTCACCTCCTTCTACAGTGGTGGATGCATGAATCCTTTCTTCATTCTTATTCCTTGCATGGCACTCTTTTGCAAAGTGGCCCTTATTTCCATAAGAGAAGCATTTAGCTTTTGATTTTCCAAAATATTTATTGAACTCCTTCTTCTTTGAATGGAATAACTTATTGGGAGCGAATGGCTTCCTCCCTTTCTTCATTCTTGCCGTGAGGGTAAGATTCTCCTCTTTAGTGCACACTACCTTGCTTTGGATGCACCCCTCTTCTCGAATGCAATCATGCCATAACCTTTTGAAGTTGGTTTTCTCTTCTCGTCAGTTTACCATAACTAAGAATTTTCAATACTCTTGCTTTCCATGTGTTGAAGTTGGAAGTACCTTCAAGTCGGTCTTCCAATCAGACGGAGATCAATGCCATGGATCTAAGATTTTTCTCAACTCTTCAAGATCATGTGGGCTTTAGTTTGATGCACAAAACTAAGCTCCTTTACGCCCTATGCTCTGATACCATGTGAATGTTTGAGAAAAATTGGAGATGCTTGAACTTTAAAACTTTAATCAATTAATCACTACACTTATGAATCTCATAAATAAATCAGCCACATAAATAATTTAACCATAGGAGACAAGATATACCCTGGGAAAACCCTCCAAACATGAAGGATGAAAACCCAACAATTCTTTGAGTATGATAGATAGATCTGCAGAGAATGGTTTACAACACATCAACATATTGCCTGATAAGAGATATCACTTCAACATTAGAGAAGAGAGATACAATACGACACTGTAATGAACTTTACAAGTGCGTGACACTTTGACAACAAGTCAAAACCTTAGACATGTAATGTTTTCTTGACACTGGTGCACACATGCACTTCAATTTAGAATTTACTGGAGGTGCATTAACAACGGTGCATGTGATTCTCGCCATGCAAACATTAGCACCCTTCCTGCACTAGTTCCAAGTCATTGTACTCGTATTCTTATCCATGCATAATGCATGCACCATACCTTCCAAGAATAACTTTAACTCAATGCTAACTGACTTCGAACTGAACTCTATCTTCAACTAAATGCATGACCACAAATTTAGGAGACTAACTGAGAGTCATAGTTCTTCACTCTTAGTGCCTTCAGTGATTCACTTTTAGTGCCATCCATGCAACATTCTATTATTAACTTTTGCATAGATCTTTCTAGTTAACTCATGCATGCTTTATTACAACCGAGGCTTTATTGAAGCCTTCAAAATTTGAGTTCACTTGGAGGCATACATGGGAAATTCAAACCCTTTCTCTTTCTCTATGCTTATCTCATTATCATTAATAATTTACTGTATGGTCCATATGTGTATTAATTATTTATCCATCTTATCATATCATACTCATAAGAATTGTCACACATATTGATTGATCATATATATTACCCTGGGTCATATAGTCATATGTTGAAGTAATTCACTCTAGGGATAGTTAATCCCTAAAGGAGACTTCTAGCACTCAATGACCATGACCAATAATACATCACATAGTATAACCATCTCAACAAATGGATGTTCACAGTCTTGATACAACACAAGATCAACTCCACAATTGGAGATCCATCTCATAGGGTACCGTCTATGAGAATCATTGACTTGATACAACACAAGTCTACAGTCTTGATATAACACACGACCGATCTTAATACAACACAAGGCTATAGCACTAGCATCTCGCCTCAACACATGAGGATATAGATAAGGCTTGATACAACACAAGTATAGAGAATGGCTCCTGATGTTGTACAATCAACAAGTCATAATCCATGAGTGAGTTTGAATAATTGTATGAAACATTTTATATCTTTTTTATTAATATGATGTTTTTATAACAACTCTAAAGGAGTGTTTGAATTTATATATGAATCGCTTCTATTTTTTTGGATTGATATCTTATTTGATTATGAATAATGACATAATTTCTTCAATTTGACTATGGACAATGCAACAGTATTTTTATTAAATAATTTGTGTTTAATTCAATAAAATTTGTATTGTGTTTTTTTATTAAATGGAAATAAAATACATTTTTAAATTATGAAGTGATATCATCATGCCATTATGTAATATATGGTACTTGCAGTCATAAAATAACCTTGAATTAATGGGTATTTTAAAATTGATTTTATGATTTTTGTACAATAGTATTGGATTTTTAGAACATGGTTTCAAAACATTTGCAATTTTAAGCCCTTCCAACCCCCGCCCCCCCACAAAAAAGGGGAGTAACACATTTTTTCGATTTGGGGGGCATTTTTAATATTTGTGTTGCAATAGTAGAAGTTATTAAGGTCATGGTTTAAAAAATGTTGAAATATTAAACCCAAATGAAAAACAAAGGTTATAATCACTACTTTTTAATTTAGAGGTTGATTTTAAGATTTTTCTAGCAATGATACAAATTCTTAAGTCCATGGTTTCCAAAAAGTTGTAATCTTAACCTTTAAAACAATTGTGCTACCAATAGTATTAGTTTTCAATTTGCAGGCTGATCTTAAGGAGGTCCGAAAAAAAAGAGGTTCTAATGGTAGCACTACTTTTCAATTTAGAGGTTGATTTAACATTTTTCTAGCAATGATGCTAATTGTTAAGTCCATGGTTTCAAACAAGTTGAAAGTTTAAGCCTTAAAAAAAAGCGTGCTACTAGTAGCATTAGTTTTCAATTCAAGGGTTGATTTCAAGGTGGTTTGGTTGTTAGTAAAAATATGGGTCTTAAGGTCATGGTTGTGTTTTTAGCCTCTCATCGCCCCTCCCCTTAAAAAAAAGAAAAAAAAAGGTTTCTACCTCTAGCAACAATTTTTGCTTTGAAGTTGTTTTTGGTGTTTTTGACGCAAAAATATGAGTTTTTATGGCTAGAGTTCTTTCTTTTAGTACAATTTTTTTGTCAAGTTGTATAATATGTTCCTATCAAAATGAAAGAAAATGGTTCACTTTTTCATTAGCAACAAGATAGCAACACGTTGAATGGACTGTATAGTATCATAGTGTTTCATTACTATGCAGTAAGCTTAGACAGCTATGTAATATGTATTGTAATCTAAATATAAAAAATACGAAATGCACACTTCTTCATTGATCATTGGTTTTCCTATATATATTTCGAGGGTAAATTATTGTTCCATTGTGTGGCTTTGCTATTGCACTCTTTTTTATGGAGTGCAATTTTAAGTAGAAAAAGAATCCAATTGGCATTTTTTTGTTTATGTTGAAGCGTTAAAAATAGAAAAATAGATAATCATACAATTGAGCATAGGCTCGCTATAGTTGTTGTATGTTTAGATCCATTTCAGTTTGATAACCATTGAAATATTCAAGACAAGATTAAGATGTAAGCACAAATTCAAACACATGCCAATGAAAGCAAACTCATAGCCAATTACCAAATTAAAGTAATGAATAAATAACACTCATAACCAACTCCACCATCAAATTTCTATAATCAAACACCAACCACCATATCACATTAAAAGCACCAAAACTCATGAAGGCTATTCCAAGTGCCTTAAGGTTCCACACAAAAGCACCAACTATTGGAGAAAAAATCAAAGCCATGACATATGGACCTTTCAAAATACTAGATAAGGTCAGAAACAATGCTTACAGACTCAATATCCCACCTTATATGCACATTTTCTCACGGGTAAATGTAGGAGACTTGAAACTCTACGAGCCATTTGTGCTTAGTGAGGATGAAGAGGGCCAAGTCTCACCTTTCAAGATTTGGCTCTAGATGTATAGGTAAAATTAGAAGAGGACATAGTTTTGCTAAAGAACATCCAAACGACCAAAAGGGATCGACAAGAACCTTTGTGGTGGGATTGAAGAGTTAATTACTAACTAAGGCCAAATACTACTCCAAGGAGAAAGTTGAAGATTTGTTTCCTTATCTCCTTCAAAACAAAAGAGTTTGGAGACCAAAAAGCCTCCTAAAATGGGGAGGGACGATCCAAAATGGATCTAAATAAGTACACCATGAATTTATTAATAATTTAGAATAGGAAGATTAACATTTGGAACATCTTAGAGATGATTTTGATTTTTTCATATTTTTGGGCATCAAATTCTAGTGCACTTTTTGGGCCCTAAACAACATTTTTCCCCTTGGGACCATTGATGATTACCACAGGCTTTAGTGAGTGGTAATGTATTTTTTTTCCTTCTCATTGGGATCTTTTCAATGAACTAGAGTCACTTTAAATAAAGTAATATGAGTTAGTTATGTCCTTGACAAGATAATTGCCGATATGTTCCATATATGTATAAGTTATAGCCATGTTAGTGCACCATATGAAGATGGAAAGTTATTAATGCATGGGAATATACTAGAGGATTTTAGAAGCATCACATAGGTTCCAAGTGGCATTTGAAACCCTAAATCTAACCCTATTCTATCAATCAATAAACCTAGCAAAAGGAGGGAAAACAATTTACTTTTTAACTAGCCACTCACTCTTCGATAGTATGGATAAGTGTGTGGAGGAGATAATAACGTCACCATAGGTTAGAAGCATTTTGTATGGACTGTATAATATCATAATGTTTCAATGCTTTGCAGTAAGCTTAGACAACTTTGTAATGTATATTATAATCTAAATATAAAAAGACGCAATACACACTTCTTCATTAATCATTGGTTTTTCCATATAAATTTCTAGGGTAAAGTATTTGTGTTCCAATGTGTGGCTTTGCTATTGCACTTTGTTTTATAGAGTGCAATTTTAAGTAGCAAAAGAATCTAAATGCTATGTTTTTATTCAAGTAAGCTAAAAACTAGACAATTTGCATGGATTATCCAACGACATTTTTGGCCAAAATCTGGAAAGAATTGTTGAAATGGCAGTTTCACGTTATTGGAATTGCATAATCGAGGTGCCCGAGGGGTAATCAATAGCCTTATTCCATTTTTGCAATAAAAATTGCAATTTAAACATTCACAATTGTAATTTCAATAATAAATCTCCTCCCCAAATTCCCACAAATATTACCAAAAAAGTGCAAATCATCTAGTTTTTAACTCACTCAATTGTTATTTATATTAAAACATTACAAACACAAAAAAATAAACATAGATTAGCTATAATTGTTTTACAATTAATTATTAACCTTTAAATCCATTTTAGTTTACTTACCATTGAAATATTCAAAAAAAAATACAAACACAAACCCAAACACATGGCAATAAAAACAAACTCATAATTACTAAATAAAAATAATAATGAATAACATACACTTATAACCAGCTCCACCATCAAATTTCTTAAATCAAACACCAACCACCATACCATTGAATCACATTGGAAGCACCAAAACACCAAACCATTGAATCACATTGGAAGCACCAACACTAGTTGAGCTTATTCCAAGTTCTTTAAGGTTCCACACCAAAGCACCAACTAGCTTAGAGGTGCAAGCTATTTTGTTGGCGCTTACATGGAATCGAAAAAGGTACCAAGGGTTTACTAATCTTACCACACCATGCAAATATCATGTTACCCCACAGCCCAAGGCGAGTGTTACCAATTCATATAACAAACTTGGACCGCTTGGACAGCGTAAATCGTGGTTTGTGCACACACGTACATGCAGATAGTGCCACTGCCGAGACAGACATGAAATGTTTAGCTCCAAACATGCATGCGTTCACATGTTGGGCGGTTGGCATCAGTGGTACAAGGAAGGCTTTGGTTCGATGTCATTAGGGGGACAGTGGA
>LPNX010481336.1:193565-230015 GCA_001517045.1 Pseudotsuga menziesii
TCACCGTGCCCGTGTCGGACACCTCGAATCCCCATGTCTTTCGTGTCCCGTGTCCCCGTGTCAGGTGACTTAGTTTACCAGCTATACAAACTAGGATTTGGGTTCTTTCTTTTGACCCGTATATCATTTGCCTTCGACTTTAGAAGTTTAGTGCACCCAAAAACGAATGGAAAAATACTTCGCCCCGACTCCCCGCTCCCCGCTCACCATTCATTTGGAAGAAATTTGATTTCCGGTGCAAATCAAGGCATAACTAATAAATGAAATGGAAAATACACTTTGACAATGCAAAGCATATGCACAATGTCCCATATGAAATGGCAAATTCATTCCAATGGTATAACTAGTTTTATAATCATGCTTAAATATATGAATTTCCCTAATGTACTAACCTTGCCGGCAAGAATATCGTTGCTAAAGGGTTCAACAACCAACTAATGATCACTATGCGCATGGATTGTTCTCTTTTGTGCAGCAAATCGCAGGGTTCTCTCTTCTTCTTAGCGTACTCATGGCGAGTCATCCTGCCAGGGGTTCTCAAGAGTCCGCGTTTCCAACTTCCCACTTCTCAGTTCCCACTCTTCTTTTCTTATTGATGTAGAGGCCACGAGGAGGTTAGACTTAGGACGAAAATGGAAGATCTGAATCCATGGATCTAAAGTCCAGACTCCAGACAATAAACAAAAACCCATCTACCAAATCCAAAATCCAATAATGCATTTATTAATTGGCACTAGTGCATTACATGAATCCAGGTTTTAACAACTCAGCAGCCATCCAACCATGCACAATAACTCAGTCTCAGACAGTTAGACTCGCATAGTGGCCACTCTGGAGTAGTCTATTGTCTAGTCACTGTTACTCCATAGTCTAGACTTTAAACTATTATATATTATATATATACAAAATTTAGATACGGCTAATTCTTTAGCGTGCCCATCACATTGACGACATCCAAAAATGAATAACCTTCACTGTTGACGTGTATTTTCCACATAGACCTGTATTTAACGGGTAAAAAATGCAAAAAATGGGATACGGGCGTCAATTTTAACCACTGATACCATATCTGGACTGTAGGAAAATTTGCAGAATTTCGTACTGCTGCTGAATTTCCATGTAGCAAAGGCCAATACTGTTGAATCTTGCTAGCATGCGTTTGAGTACTCTCCAGTCAAACTCTGCAAAGTCCCACTGCTGAGCCAAGTGAACTTCTGACAAGAAGTTAAATTCACCTAAATTGAGTCAGACACGAGTACTTGTAGTTGTGGGCCAGGCCCTGACCTGTGAGTAATTGAGGGTTATTCACTGCCCTGCAAGTCCAACTCACAAGTGGATGGAAAAACTTGCTGCTTTCAAATATAAATGCTAGAAAGGTAAAGAAAACCCTCTTTTTAAACAATCTCTCCTGCCGAGTTTTTGATGAGTCCAAGTTGAACTCTTACCCTTTGGCCTCACCAAGTTGTTTGCCTACCAAATCCGAGCTAAATTTTGAGGACCTAGAAGAAGATAAAATGAGTTAAGCCCTTAGTTTTGATATTTTGCAAGGATTTGCTTGCAACGAGCACCCATTGAATATGTGCTTTTACACTCTTGCAAGGAAATACAATAAACCAAAGCATACCTTTCCTGAATGGAAAGCAAATAGTATTAATGTCTGAATTGCTTTTAAATAAACAATGGTAAATGTGTTATATTAAAAAATGTTTAAAATAAGGCTTTTACTTACATATAAGACGAATACAATAGCAATGAAGTAAACATCAGCATCGAGAAAAAATCGGTGAGGGTCCCGAAAACAATTTTTCGGCAACAACGGCAAAAAAATCAGCAAAAATTGGTGATGTATTTGTAACTTTGGAAGATATTTTGATGTATATTATCATTGTATGTTGTTGTATCCCCATTGAGGATGTGTGTTACCCCTTTACGGGATGTCTAAATTGTGTCTAGATCTTGAGGTACAACCTCCGTTGTAAGTTGGGGCAATAGTCCCCAGTGTAACACCATGTA
This sequence comes from Pseudotsuga menziesii, assembly GCA_001517045.1. Classification (NCBI taxonomy): domain Eukaryota; kingdom Viridiplantae; phylum Streptophyta; class Pinopsida; order Pinales; family Pinaceae; genus Pseudotsuga; species Pseudotsuga menziesii. The sequence continues at coordinate 195,579 of LPNX010481336.1, forward strand.
ATATGTAATTGTGGTCTCTCTAGGAGAAGTGGGCCCCATGTGATATGGCATGTAGGCTCGAGTCTTATATTTGGTCAGTGACTTGAAAGGGTATAAATAGGGAGGCGCTCTCCCTCATTTATACAACATCACACACTCTCTAAGGCGCATGAGAGACAATCAGAGGAGGAGAGAAAGATAGCTGCTGAAAATTTCTTATTACTGCTTTTGCCATCTTACTATTTTGAAGAAGTTTGCGGGGTTTTCTCCTTTATGGTTTCCCCGATGAAAATATTTGTGTCTTGTGCATCTTTTACCTTTTATGCATTTTGCTGTACTTGTTATTCTTTCAGATAAAGATCCTAGATAATCTAATCAGATCTTAAGAAAAACTAACATGGTATCAGAGCCTCTCTGGAAGAAGGCACTGTGTAGCTGTGGGAACTAGGGCTTCCTAGTTGAAGGTGTTCTCTCCACAGATCATCAAGCAAGGAGGGCTAGGCTAACTCTCCTTGCTAGGGTGCATCTATTGGTGGTAGCAGTTTTTGAATCAAAGAAGTTTCATTGTACAGCCAAAATACAACTACAATGGCAGCTAATGGAAATTAGGGTTTCATGCTTGAAAACCCTAGAAGACCTAATTTAGTAATCCTAGCACTTTCGCTATAATGAGAGATTGGAGAAGGTTCATAAGTCGAAATTTTTACAATTCGAAGAGAAATTTGCGCTGAACACTGTGTAAAAGTTTCAGCCTCAGATTCGCTATACTTTAGGAGATATGGTTCCTCCAAATCAGGGTTCCAGCCTCCTCCAGAATACAGTGATAAACATGTGACCTAGGGAGATTTGCTATATCTCGGGCTAGGAAGGTCCAAACGAAATTTCGCAAGATGTTGATGTAGGGCACAAACATTAGTTTCTGTGGTACGCTTTTCAGACCCAGAATGTGAAACAGTGACACGTGGCAATCCGTACAAGTTTGCTATGCTGAATAGTCCCCAAAACAATCACCTTGGGAAAATTCGAATAAGTCCCACTTGGAGAATCCATTTTTACCTAACCCATGGGGTTGGAAAAAATACTTATCAGGCTATCATAGTGAGAAGTTTCAGACCTTAAGGATCCGAAACTTTGGAGATACATCAAAATCAATATCAGTCATTTTTGCAGAAGAAATTGGAAAACTAGGGCTTCCTATTTTAGGAGCTTTCCTCCATTGTTTTCAGAAAAGGAGTACATTGGACAACTCGCCTTGAAGAGGCCCATCTTTCTATCCAATTAGAAGTTTGAAATTTCAAGTTTTGAAAATTAAAGTTTTTTCTAACAAACCCTAGATCAGCCAGCTCCAGAACTAGGACAGACACCTCAAATCGGTGAGATCTAAATTTTTGCTATTTACATTTGAGATTCTCATTTGAAAATGACTAATCACACCAGCTTGGTGAAGCTGACAACTTTCACGGATCGAAGTATAGGACCTCCGTGATCCTTGAAGAAATTGACTTGGATCAATATTTCAGTAAAGAAGTTCTAAGAGCTAGAGGGAGATGAGGCTAAGGCTAGAGCCAAGAGAATCATTGCAGATCATCTCATCCCTCATGTGTCATCCTTGAAGACACCAAAAGGAAGTGTTCGATGCTATGACGAAGCTATTGAAGAAGAATAAGATATTGTTATAACCACCTTGAATGGCCTCCCAAGATCATGAGATTCATTCATTCGAGGAATGCCAGAAGGAAGTGATTACCTTCATCAGACTCTGGGAAGAGTGCACACAAGAAGAAGTTCGACTCATAATAAGAGAAGAGAAGACGGGAGCAACTGAAGATCAGGCTCTCACGATTCACAGAAGATCCCTCAAGCGATGAGGAATATGAAGAATTCAATTCTTGAAGAACCTCTTATCCATCTTAGCATTTGGATAAGAAACGATGCTATTATGAATGAAGAAGACGATGAAGTTGAAGGCTCAAGGAGTCTACCCACGAAACAAATAAATATAAGTATTCAATTGTCATTTCATAATATTATTTGGTTATGCATTTGTTTATATTCAGTTGATGTGTTATGCATGTTTGAGTATTTGCATTTTTACTACTGAATTGCACATGATGGGTAAGAAGTCAATGATGTTGTTTAACATTCCATTACTACTTATCTAGATTGAAACCTCTTTGCTGGCATACTAGGAGTAGTACACACTCTTAATAACGTTAGGGTAGAATGCATCTAGAAGTTATTGTTTGTATACATGATATGGATGAATGTTGTAGCATTAGCTGAAATAGTCGCATGGCTATGTGACATATATTTGTCACTATTAATAAGTTTTGGAAATTATGATATGTTTCTAATCATGAAAATGAACTTGACTTGTAGATCATTCCAAAGAACAAGTAACGACAGTTCAGAAGAGGAACCTAAAGATTCCCGGGTCAAAGACACCATAGCGAAAGAAAGAGCTTCAAAAGAATATAAAGAGAACGATGGATGAAGAATAATCCAAGGTGAAGAATAGTATGATGAGACTTCCAAAGAAAGCAAGAGGCCTTAGACACACTCTAGTTATGTGACATTGTTGAGTGACATCATTGTTGCAGAGCCTTCCATCTATGAAGAAGTAGCCAAAAGAAAGGGAAGGAGAGCACCGGTTCAAGAAGAATGATGTCTAGGATGCGGCATCGAGACCTGAAGGGAAGTCGGTAGATGGCAACATCGTGGGATACAGTGCAAATTAAAGAAGGCCTTGTACGAGCTCAGAAGGCACCCATGGGATAGAACATACAGTTACATAAGGAGCTTGAAGATCACCTAGAGTGATGAAGATCTTAACCTTTGCTACAAGATTGAAGATGAAACCCTATAGAGGATGACAAGCTCACAGATGGGTGTGAGAAGAACTTTTCAAAAAGTTCAAGATAGAGGATTTTGGTATCCAATGACCCTAGATGGATACATAAAATATTAGTAGCAAAGGAAGCTACTTGTCACTCCAGTACAGAATGTTTCAATACATAGAGTACGAAAGGTAGAGGGAGAATGATGCTCCACTTTAGAGGGAGTGACTGTAGAAGATCCTAAGGTTCGACATGGTACGATAGGATGGGCAGATTACTGATGGCTCTAGGTTTTACTTAGAGTCAAGCGGAAGACCAGTGATGCTCCTGTTATATATTGATGACCTGTTCCTGACAGGAAAAGAGGAACTCATTAAAGATGCAAGAAGGAGACTTGTTGCCGAGTTCGAGATGAAGGACTTGGGTATGATGCACTACTTTCTAGGCATGGAGGTGTGGCAGGGTGCGGATGGAATCTCCCTTGGACAAGGGAAGTATGCAGTAGAGATCCCGAAGAGGTTCGAGATGAGATGGACTGCAAGGCCATGGCCACATCTATGACATTGAACCTGAAGCTATCGAGTGATGATTCATTAGAGACGGCTGATGCCACGATGTATCGTCAGATGATTTGTTCATTGATGTGCCTGATGAATACAAGACTAGACACATGCTTTGTTGTGAATGACCTGACCCAGTTCCTGACGGATCTGAGACATGCTCACCTGGTTGCAAAGCATGCAGTGAGGTACCTGAAGGGTACAGTTGAGTATGGGCTCAAGTATGATACGAATAAGAAGACTAACCTGCATGGTTATGTTGATTCGGATTGGTAGCGCCACTGAGAAGAAGAGCACCTTGGGTTACTTCTTCAGTTGGAGATCTAGTATGGGCTACTGGTTTGGCATGATGCAGTCCTGCATGGCGCTGAGTACAGGCGAGGCAAAATATGTTGCCACTTGCTCGCTATTTGTGAGGTAGTATGTTTCTTTTGAAAGCTACTATTTGATTTGATTGATCTGACTTGCATTTTTGTATGATGCAGAGAGCAGTGAAGCTCCAGTGTGTACTTCAGATCGAGGTTCTTTCCAAGGGCAGGTGATGAGTCCAAGAGCCTTTCCGACATGGTGGCAGGCTGGGCCTCCCATGGTCGGATGTAAGTGCTGAGCCTTTCCAACATGGTGGCAGGCTGGGCCTCCCATGGTCGGATGTAAGTGCAGAGCCTTTTCGACATGGTGGCAGGCTAGGCCTCCCATGGTCGGATGTAAGTGCAGAGCCTTTCCAATATGGTGGCAGGATGGGCCTCCCATGGTCGGATGTAAGTGCAGAGCCTTTCCGACATGGTGGCAGGCTAGGCCTCCCATGGTTGGATGTAAGTGCAGAGCCTTTCCGACATGGTGGTAGGCTGGGCCTACCATGGTCGGATGTTAGTGCAGAGCCTTTCCGACATGGTGGCAGGCTGGGCCTCCCATGGTCGCGACGTAAGTGCAGAGCCTTTCTCGGATAGTAGTAGGTGTGTCCTACCATGCGGTGGATGTAAGTGCTGGGAGCCCTTTCCCGGATGGTAGTAGGTTTGTCCTACCATGACGGTGAATGTGAGTGTTGTGTTATGTGTATCTGGGCTATGCTCTATGTGACGATGAGATGATCTGAAGATGATGAGGTAATAGTATGGTACACAGGTATTGCGAGGCATGTAATTAGTCCTGGGATGCTCCTTCAGGTTTTGCAGTAGCATGTAATCAGTCCTGGGAGATCTTGCAGGTTTTGCAGTAGCATGTAATCAGTCCTGGGAGATCTTGCAGGTTTTGCAAGAGGCATATAATAAATCCTGGGATGTACCTACTTGATGGCTTGCTCGCAGAGATAATGCCGACTTACACAGAGGACTAGGCCTACATCCAACATGAAAAAGGGCTGACACTATAGATGAAGACCTGGCAGAGGGCTAGGCCTACATCCAGCATGAAAAAGGGCTGGCACTGTAGAAACTTCTGATGATAGATAATATGGGACGATGATCAAATTATAAGAAGATGATGGCAGCAGCTATGATGAAGATTCTATGACTCCGTGATGATGATGCGATGAAAACCTGACCAGATGTGTTGATGACTGTGTAGAGAGAGAATACCCTCCTAGTTAAGAGGGAGTGTTGATGTATTTGTAACTTCGGAAGATATTCTGATGTATATTATCATTGTATGTTGTTGTACCCCAATTAGGGATGTGTGTTACTGCTTTACGGGATGTCTAAATTGTGTCCATATCTTGAGGTACAACCTTCGTTGTAAGTCGAGGCAATAGTCCCTAGTGTAACATCATGTAATATATAATTGTGGTCTCTCTAGGAGAAGTGGGCCCCATGTGAGATGGCATGTAGGCTCGAGTCTTATATTTGGTCAGTGACTTGAAAGGGTATAAATAGGGAGGCACTCTCCCTCATTTATACACACATCACACACACTCTCTAAAGTGCATGAGAGAGAGAGAGAGTAAGAGGAGGAGAGAAAGATAGCTGCTGAAAATTTCTTATTACTGCTTTTGATCATCTTACTATTCTGAAGAAGTTTGCGGGGTTTTCTCCTTTATGGTTTCCCCGATGAAAATATTTGTGTCTTGTGCATCTTTTACATTTTATGCATTTTGCTATACTTGTTATTCTTTCAGATAAAGATCCTAGATAATCTAATCAGATCTTATGAAAAACTAACAAAAATCGGCAAACCGCGACAAACTTAAAAAAATACAAAATATTTTCATTTTTTTCAAAATTTTAAACATATAAAGCAACAACAACATCAGATAAACACATTGGAACGTAAATATGGAGAAAGCATTGATATATATCAAGTATTCATGTAAAATATTAAATGATACATGAAAGTTGATAATGATACTGAATTCTAAAACCTCATAGTTGTCCAATCAAGCACTCAAAAGTGGATAACCAATACAAAATGACATCACATATATAAATGTATTTGAGGAAAACTATTAGCTAGCTATCTAATATTAATGCCCTCTCCCCCTTTTACAGGAAAAGGTCATGGATCATTTGTTGGGCCTGCCCCTGGCACTAGTAGAAGAAGGTCTTGGCCCTGCACCCTGATCCAATATCTGACGGTGAGTGATGCATGGAGGGCTAGATGCATCAATGGGTGTATAAGGCGGTGGTGATGCTAGCACATCACCCTCCATGGTATATCTGTACCGCTCCTCCTCCTCCTCCTCCTCTAACAAGAAAATGAAAGTAAAATGAAAAAAAAATGCCCCTTTACCTCTTTATGTTGTAGATCCCACAGACTGGGCGCTTTTTCCATTGTAGTGGAAAAAATCGAGAAAAAGCGCGCTTTTTTGGAAAAATCGTGATTTATTCAATTCTAAAATATCGCGATTTTTCCTCGCTGAAAAATCGGCTTGAGGAAAAAATCGCAAAAATCGTGATTTTTTGTAGATGTTTACTACATTGTATAGTAGCTCCAGGAAACCAATTTTGGTTTCAACTCATTTCTATTGATATGGCAGTATGATGCTAGTACGGTTTCAATTCATGTCTATTGATATGGCAGTATGATGCTAGTACGAGTTTGCATTTGTGGCATTTAATTTGGAAAAATTTCAAGACTGTCCCATAAACTCTTGGTAGCCTGATCCTCTTCTACACAGCCAGAAAGATTTAGTTCTCCTGATCAGGCGACTTAGATTGTTCCAACCATATGAAATATTTAGAGCCACAACTCTTGAGTCAAACTATTTGTGGATTGGATATAATCCATTCAGATTCGTGCAGTTGCTCTTCCCTTCCTTGATGTTGAAAAGTTAATAAGGTAAAGCGTTGGACCCTTAACCTTGCTTCATGCGGAAGCAAAACACTTTTTTAAGTTTGCATGCGGGAAATGCATGCATGCATTTTTACTTAAAAAGTTTGCATGCAGGATTTTGCATGAAACCCTAATAGGGAGTCAAAGTGATGAAAGAGAATCAAGAAAGCAAAAGGGGCACATAAGGTAAGTAGTGAGACACTACAGAGGCTGAGCGAATCAATGCATGAGTGAGGGCGCACTTTTGAGAAGAGAGGGTGCATTTTAGGCAGAGAAAGGGGCGCATATATGAGACACTGAGGGAACACTTCATCTAGAGATCAGAGAGGGTTGATTCATCAATAGTAGAGATTGTTTTTGAGAGGGTGAATTCATCTGCAAAGATTGAGAGGGTGAACTCAAATTGCAAAGAGGGCGATTTGCAGCAGTAGAAGACAGTCAAAAGGAAGACTGGGGCGCAAATCCCAAGGATGTTTTCAGTAGTGATCGGGCTTGAAATCTGAGTCTTGGATTTCTGAGATAAGTTTGTGTGAATGCTATGTATCAGATCTATGTATTCCTTTTGAAAGATAATAAAGAACTTCTACTCTCTCTCATTGGTTTTCCAACAAGGGTTTTTCTAGGGTCACATTGACCAAAAATCTTTGTGTCAATTTATGTGTGTGTGTATTGCTGGTTTAAAAGAGTAAAAGATCCCATGTGTTTCATGTTATAAATATTTGTTATTGCTTATCTATGTTTCTGCTGCCCAGGCAACAAGATTGGGTTGGGCATTAAACAATGACTTATTGAGACTTGAAACCGAGTTGGGGTCAGAGTATTTGAGCATTGAAATAAATTTACACTTGACACATCTATGTTTTGTATGTTGAAAAATGTATCTTGAGCAGGAGCTTCTTGCATAGGTTAGGTATGAAAGCGCGAGAAGTACTTCGAGACAACTTCTTAGTGACCACTTAGTAAAAGTGGGAAATAATAACACCTTGTAATTTTACTTAATAAATAAAAGTGAGAGCCTAATTTTTTTGATCTCTTAGTCTTAGAAATATTCTAGATATTCTAGAATACTAGTGAGTTGGATTTGATATAATCTTAGCTGTACACCTCATTGTTGAGATAAGGTGGTTGCTAGGATCAAGGAGATTGGTTGCTAGAATCAAGTAAGTTGGTTGGTAGAATTGAGGAGATAGTTGTCTCTCTCAAAGCATAAATAGGACAAGATGGGAAGAGACTTGTGTGGAGAACACATGAAGTTGTGTGAGGAACACACACAAGTGAAGCCAAGGAGGAGAGAACGCAGATGGCAGTAAGAGGATCAACCAACAAGGTGGAAGATTGCTAGGATAGTATCGTACAGGGTACAACAGTTCCTTAGATTTCTGTGAGATGTATTGTTTCTTTTCAGCAGGCTGTAAACCTCAGGTTGAGGTGTCCTTGTAAGTTTTAATTATTAAATGTGTAATGTTCCTTAAAAGATTTTGGGCTGAATTTTCTGTCAAACACTTTAGTACTAGGAATTTTGTCAAACACTTTTGTACTAATTCCCAGAAATCACTATCATGTCCTTACATCTGATTTGCTTGTCTTTTGGGTAAACTTTGACGGATGTTTTAAAGAGTTTTTTTCAGATTAGATGTAGAATAACTCTCAACACATTGAAACAGTTTATAAAGTCATTTCCATTGCATTAAATATCATAAAACCATTCCATTTCCATTCCCATTGCTAGTTGGTTTATTTTGCATTCTTTTGGGTTAGATCTAAGTCTTCAAAGCTCAAATTTTTGCAAGTAGATCTAGCTTCTAAGTATAGCTTTCAGTTCATTCAAGATTCAAGAGTTTATATTTCGGGACATAAATCTAGTGATTTTTTTATGCTTTTAACGATTAATCTGGCATCTTTAATGCGATATTGCTTGCTAGTTTTTAGCCTTTGACGAATAGTTAGAAGGAAACTCTGGCGAAATTTCAAAGATTTGGACCATCCGGGATCCCAGTTTCCTTCCTACTTTCGTCAAACCAATAAAAAGATACTAAAAACTTGTAAGCTTGTTGATCCTAATCTATAAAGGATCGTGAGCATTCCTTCACTGTAACAACCGTAATAAAAGGGAAGCAAGTGGGCTACCCAACACCCACACTCCATTCTCCCTAAGGGGATTTGTGTCATTTTCATGGTGTGAATTTTTCTAACTTTAATCACTTTTCCTATTTTAGTCAGTTTCTTTTCTTAGATTAAGGTAGTTAGCTTTTTCATTTACTTTCATTTTGCAATAAAGTAATTGAACCTTTGCCAGTGTTCCTTGAGTATGCTCTTGTATTCACAGTTGGCTTTGCTTGTGTCGGTGACCAACAATCACAAATGGGATTCTTGGCAGTAGCTTAATAGGAAAATCCGTTTAGATCTTTATTGTCAAAGTGAGAGGTTGCTTTGAATGATACCAAGGAGACAGGGGGCTACTCCAAGTAGATTTTATGTCTTGCCCTATTGGACACTTAATATAGTTGCTTTGCACTCACCATTGAGGATAAAGCCTAAGTGGGCCAAACAAGAATAAACCCACCTTAATCCACTCATCCATAGTAATTAAAACTGTTAAGAGGCACAACAAACCATTTCCATTTCAACAGTAGTTATTTAAATAATTTTGACACTGGTCTATTTTCATGATTATCTAATTAAGTTAATTTATTTGTCATGATTGGTTAATAATTCACATGCTGTTGGGTTCATCCAAATTTGCTACTCTTGCTTCAATATTTGCTTCAAACTCCTAGATTAGATTCACTTTCATAACTTAGTGTAATCAGCCTTATTTTATTTTTATTAGGGACCACCCTCTTGGCTTCGTTAGGAGTTGGCCTAAATAGAAGAGTTTAGTGTCAAGTGATAGTTGTTAGACACAATGGCCACACTGAGAGGGGCGGTGAATCAATGTGTGAGTACATTAAACCTTTTTTCCTTCAATTAATCAATCAAAGTATATCAAGCATTATGTTATCAATTGCATTATCATATGCATAAGCTAAATCAACCATAAGTCATAAACACAATCATTACATCAAGAAAGACACAAGAATATATGTAATTTTAATCTATATTTATGGTAATGGAAGACTACAATCTTCTCAATTACAATCAACACCAACTGATGAAAAGAGCACCAACTCTCTTAACAAGACCCAACCTGGTTTTCTTAGCTCCAACTAAGAAAGGGTTGAGGAGTCCAATCCTCAACTACAAGATTTTACTTGCAAGCTTGATACCAATCTCTGATTGTCATCACTCTGCTGCAATCATATACCTTTGTTCATCAACACTGCTGGTCAAATTGGTCAATTTCTGCTCATCACTTTTTGCTTGTCAATTTGCTCATCAATATTGTCGGTCATCTGCTCATGTACATATCATCATCATCATCAAGAGTATCAGCAAGTATGCATCATCATCAAACATCAAGGTCTGAGTATGTCATCAAGGTATCAAGATCACCAACAAGGTCTGCAACATCATCATAGGGTATGCATCATAGCGTACAAGGCATCATCGTGGTATATAGGAGTGCATCATAGTATGTCATATCTTCATCATAAAGTATTTGCTTCACGCTTCATATCATTGTATACATCACTATAAATGTACCATTGTATGCATCACTGTAGAGATACCACTGTATCCATCATCATCATCCCGTACAACATCAAGGATCAAGTATGCATCATAGGATTTGCATCATTATTATGTACAAGGCATCATCAAGACATCATCAGTAGTGTACAAGGCATTGTCATGGTGTATCACTGCCATATCATCATAACTCATGCTTGTCACTTTCCTTGCATCAGTATTAGGGCTGTCACACACTCTTGGACTGTCATATACTTCAAGATCTAGGTTTGTCATCTCCTAGTATGAACTGTCATCTTCATGCTTGTCAACTTGCCATGGTCAAGTCATTAGTCTGTTCAAAATCATGCCATTACTGAACAAAACATTACTAGCTGCTCACACTTCACAATTTGGCTGCCACCTTCATGCATGGACTGTGTGTCCACAAACATGTCTTCAAGCAACTACTATTGACATTATCACATCATCATGTCATGCTGGTTATCACACATAACATCTCTTGATCAAGTCATCAATCATATCAACTCTGCTGCACATATCAAATCAATCTATCCATTGTTATGTCTGTCATTATGTCAAGATCAAACCGTTTGCTGCTGTAGTATACAAAGAGATTCAATAACTGTCTTCAAGGTTTAAGCAGTCTGCTACTAGGATGCATCTACAGAAGATAGCTCAATTGTTGTTCTTTATTCTTCCAGAGCTGCTGCTATCATAATCTTTACTTGGTCACCCCAAATGCTGAGACATAAAAGTACTCACAAAGCTTTTCTGTAGCAAATATTCCAAGGTTATTTGCAGGAGTCGCTGCTAGAGTTTTGTGAATAATTTCAGGACTATAAGTATAAAGACTGATCCACCCGAATATCAGAGAAAAATAAGCCAAGGAAAAACTTCTCTTTTTCTACAGCTGCCTCAGATCTGTCATAAGTTCGCTGCCTCAATAATTATGCTCAAAATCAGAGGGTAAAATACACTCAATACACACTGCTGCTGCCTTAGAAACTGTGCACCCGAAATTAGAAAAAGAAAAGACTTAAAAAAAAACTGTCTGCTGCTGCGTTTTCCACAGTGGACTGCTCTCTACTGCGACTGTCCTTTCACCATCCGAATTGCAGAGCAAGAATCACTCATCCGAAATCGCACACATCAAAATGAGGCAGATTGCCTCTTATTTATACACAGTTCTCATGAATTTTATGGATCCAACTTGTCAAAAATATATTTTTTTTGAATTTATTTTTGTATTGGGCTGACATATCCTTTGGAAGAGCATGTATTACTTAGTATTTCTTTTAATTGCTTTAAGGAGTCACGTCATTAGGGCTACTAGGTTAGGGTCACACCTTTTACCCTTTGCATGAGTAGGCCTAGGGCCACTTTGACCAAAACTCCAATGACTATCTTATGGGCTTATTCATGTTGTACATGGGCTGCCACATCATCTATTCAAGGGTATAAGGATCACTAATTCACCAAGTGTGGGTCCAAAAGTTTTAAATGCTCATACCATTTTTCAAGCGTGGTGCTTTCCAAGAGCTTCAAGCGCATCATATTGGACTTCGTCATAGCACAAGAGTATCAAGGACCCCAAACAAGAGTAACACCCCATCTCACAAGGGTTCCAAGTATTTTTTTTGGAACAACATCATCAACTTCAAGCATCATGCAAGGATTTCATCACAAGACGAATTCCATGTCATTAGGTATGAATAAGGACATCATCAATCAAGCAATGAGATATATCCAAGTGAGCATGGTCATCATGTGGATCTACAACAATCAAGTCAACATATGTGTAGGTTCAAGACCCAAACCGCATCCAAGGGCTCCATGATCCCATCAAGGGTTATGAGGTCATTACCAACAGCACAAAGGGCCTCATCATGCATTCCTTCAAGTGATAGGGCTACAAGGACATCGTGATCATGACAAGAGGGCTTCATGGGCTTCTTCAACCACCTCAACCACACAAGAGGATCTCCAAGGGTCAAGATCCATCATGCCACCTCCTGTAGGGTTGCCAGGCCTTCTCTTGGGGTACCATGACACCATCAGAGCATGAACGACCACAAAATTGGTCACTAATGCTTCTTCAACCCATCCAGGGCTTCTCCATCATTTACTAGGGCTTCAACACCATCTACAGGGTCTTCAGCATCACCAGCAGGGTCTTTAGCATCGTCAACAAGGTGGTGGCTCCAAGATCCAACCCTGTGGGTACAAGGACCTTGTCAACTAGATACAAGGTGCTTCAAAGCACAAACCATCTCTGTATGTGCTCCAGGGCACTGGATGTGAGGGTATTGGGATCATCCATACTTGTGAACTGCAAGAGGGACTTGGTGCCAGGTGGCATCAATGACAACCTGTGGGGCCACTACAAGTCCATGTTGGCATCAATGACAATTCAATCAACAATAGTATCTCAACTCGTGACTTGCCCCTAAGGACGCACCCAGTAGCTTGAAGATTTCTGCCAAGTTACTTGAGGTGCGTGTCAGGTGGCAACAAGTAGGACTATTAAAGAGGAAGATCTATCTTTCGTAGGTGATGGTGTTTCGGGATAGGTATATGCATGAAGAAGCAAGTTGAGGATTGATCCTGATTTCTGACTACTTGATTTTATTCCTTTAGAGTATGGAGGTCAATGGATTTGTCCATGCCATGGTGCAATCCCTTAGTGCCAAGTTTATTGGTTTGGGCACAACTTTTACGGGTTGCAAGGTGACTGAGGACGGCCTTTCCCTTCGATGGAGTTGGAGAATGTTGTTGCTATGGAGAAGTTTGTGGTGTGGTTGAGCCTTGATATCGAGTCACTGTTCATAGGTGTGGTCACTGGCGTGGAAAATAACATGATTCTGGTTCTTGAACAAGTTATGGAAGGGTTTTCAAAGTCGCATGAGTATCTAGGGTTTACACTCTCACCCAAACAAAATCATGAAGGTGCTTTTCCATTTGGAAGCTTGGATACCAACACACAACCAGAGGAGAGTGCGGTGGTTATGTTGCTTAAGTCTTCATAGGCTCGACCAAATCCCAATGTTGGAGGGTAGCACATGGATCCCACTCTGTCGATCTCCTCAAAGAGTGGCGGTTGTGGACAGCCAAAGGATATTCTTCAAAATCATCCAGGAAGCACTGAAGAGGCAAAATGGCACTTGAAATTTCAAATTTGCAGTTTATGAAGTGGTTTAGAGATTTGGGCATTCTGGAGGAGAGTTGAGCGACTGATATGAATTTGATGAAGCACTTTCAAGAGTGCTATAGAGAGGGTAAATGGAGGAGACACATAAAGCTGAAGCAATGGTATTATGTAGACAACTTCAACATAGAAGAAGTTGTCGAGGCCTGAGACTACCTGAAACTTAATATCCCTTGACGAGAAAAATAGATCATATCTCAATTAACAACCAATTCTCATAGACTATGATGAGAAACAGGGGGGAACAACCCAAAGAAGAATTGGGAGAAAGTGTTTGTCGAGTGTGTGAGAAAGGAGAGGTAGAGATTGAACAACATTGCTTTTAGTGCTTCAAGGCATATGCCCACATTTTGAGGGGAAGAAATTGGTAAATTAGTAGTTGGGATACTACATTTTAGAGGACCATTTGGAAGGCACAACAAAGCAGGCCACAAGAATGATGCTTGTTGGAGGCAAGCTTTTGAAATTAGCCACAATAGGGTGTATTCTTGACATGGAGAGAGGAAGGTTGAGCCCAAAGTAGTAGTCCAAATTTTCTTTTGACCATAATCTAGCCCTTGCCTTTGTTCTTTTTTCTTCTCCCCTTGTATTTAACAAAAACTTTGCATTGAATTAAGAACCTTTAGTTCCATTGGCCTGATGGTCTGTTGGATGATTTAATAAATGCTATCATATCATATCATCCTCCATCATCACTCCTTGTTGATCTTTGAGAGATAAGATAAGGTAATTTTATTAATGTCCAACAAATGACCACATGACGAGAGAATTCTTTTAGGCTACATGACAGTCATTGATGGGACTGCAGGCTCTTCCTCTAATTTTGAAGCAGATTAGGATTTTTTTTCTTGGCCTCTTCTAATTATCCGACCAACCTTCTCTGCTATGGGATTATTTCTTCTTCCTCTCCTCTTATGCATGATTGATCTCTACTTCATTGTCTGGGGTTTACCTAATTGGGTTTATTCCTTTTTTTGTTTTTTATTTGTCCTTTTACTAGTCTAGATTCTCGCTTCTTCTCTTTCCTTTTTAGGAGATGCATTAGGCACTTATGCACTACCATTGTTACTTAATGTATCTTCGAGTCCCATTGACCTAATTTGGTCATTTGTGGGCATTAATATAATTTCTTTTTTTCTTCCTTTCAATACTATATTTCCCCTTGAAGTGACTGGTATTTGTTTCCGGTTTCTTACTGGTTCTGGTTTTGGGGTCAACCAGTTTGTTTCTAATAAGTTATAACATTGATCCTGACTCTGTTCCTCTACAGACTTCAAAAACACTCAGCTGCATTTCTGAATCTCACAATACATGCTGTTTTTCTGTACTTAAGAGATCAAGTTCCCATTCCATCCTGGCTCAGTTAAGCTGCCCCAAAAACTTATGTTCCCTTGCATGTTGAGTTCTAGCTATCCTCTGCACTAGCCCTGTAATAACATTGTCGTCCTTTGGAATCTGGATAGCAGGCTTCTGTCATATGATTACTGGCAAGGTAACCAATTTCCATGGTCTATTAATTGATTAAATGCACTCATCCTAGTCCAACAGTTACACATTAAGCTTATATTGACTGTTAGAGATAAACCAGTTGGTAATATCAAAGTAGGGGTTTTGCAATCGTTATAAAATAATAAATGTAGGCCAAGAAGTTAAAATATAGAATGCAGGAAATAGGACCACTTGTTTTAGCTTTATGATATATAGAATGTATGTATGAGAAATCTTATTTTTCTCGTTCCTTTGAGGGTTAAAGTATTTGGTTGGGATGCATCTCTTTTGAAAACACTCGCATTTGCATACAAACACTTAATTAAATAGAAAATAGGCTCTGAATGTTCTTGGTTGAAATGGGTCTTCTGGAGGTGCAAGCACATTAGGGCAGGTTGAATGCATTTTTTTCATACTAGAATCCTTATGAAATGCATAAATGTTTGTTTCACAAGTTTCAAGGTAACTTGGATATTTATAAGTCTTTTGGAATAATTATCCCATTTCTATTAAGTTGTTAGCTAAGTTGAAACTTGTAGCTTAGATAGGAACTTCTGCATAGGTTTGATGTCAAATGTGTTAGAAGTCGTTCAAGTAAATTCTATCTTGTAATTCATTTTTGTAATTAAGCGTGTTATGCATCAAAGCAGCAGCAGTGTACTAGCAGGGCTAGACCTAGAGCAGGGGGGTCTAAATTTTTTATTGGAAATGCCAAAGTGGGTTATATTGTATGGATATTTGGATTAGGGGTCGTTGTCCCCCCTGGATTAGTCATGGCAGGCTCTTTCACTCCTAGAAGTACTTGGCTTTGTGGCACAACTGGTTGCCCCTTTGGTGTGCGGATATCCCCACCATGCAAGGCTTTAGACCCATGGGTTGGTGTCCGAGGCCTCTAGGGGTGACCCGCTGAGGTACATGGCCATCTTTGTTTTCGTTACTGCATTTTGTAAAGGGCTGTTATCCCTTATCTAGCACATCTCCTTCACCCACTTGGACCTATTTTCAACACTCAGAAACCCCTCATCTAGTGTCTTTAGCCTATGATGTCATCCTTCCACCAGATGAGCATACAAGTTGGAAAGGGGGGTGTTGAGGGATAATCATCATTTTGGGGTTAGTTGGGACATGACGTCCCATTTTGGCTCACTATTTCATCAAGTGATGCCTTTATTTTAGTCTTAGCTATTTTATGTCTATTTTAGGGTTTATTCCCTAACTTGTGGGGGATTTACCTAAAACTATTCTAATTTAATGTTGATTTGTAGGCTCAAAAAATTAAAAGGTTGAGCCTTGAGGATGGAAAACTTTAAATAACGATCATCACCTCAATGTAAAATGATAGGATGAGGGTTCAAATATGATATGTTTTTCTTTTTTCTCTTACTATTTGAGTCTCTTTGGTGATGCACACTTCTCTTGGGAAGCTCTTTTTTGCTTGAAGGTGAATGGAATGATGTTCCAGGGCTTCCTCTTGCACATGCACATGTTTGATGCTAGAATAGTTGGAATGACTCATGCACAAGTGTGACCTAAAGGTTCTTCTTTGCTCACTTCTTGTTGAATGTTGGTAAGTTATGCTCCTAGCTAGGTTAATGGTGGTTTATGCTGCATTTTTCTGAATTAGGGCTTTTATCAATATTCTGTCAACTTTGTATGGACGAAACGTCCTGCATTAGGGGTTCTCTATTGCTATTAGTGCCTTAGACTTATTCATTTGCCCTAGTTAGGCTCTCCTATTGAACCCTTGAGGTTGCTAGGTGATGCCCTAGCTTGTAAGTGCTAGAGGAACATCTTAAGAAAATGACATTAACCATATATCTCTCAATGACCTAGGGATTGAGACCAAAATCATATCCCCTTTCTTGTCATTTTTATTCTATTTTTCAACATTTGTTGTATTATATTTTATTTTGCTGCAATTTTTATGCATAAAAATGCTAAAAATCTATATAAATTCATAACTCCAAAAATAACTGTAAGTTTGTTTTTTTGGTCCACTCTAAAAATTCGCCCTAGTGGATTTATCCACAGATCTCTGAGGGTGTCCCCATTTTTATGTGAAAAACCCTAAACATCTTATATTGTAAAAACCCTAAAAATTCAAATAAATTCAAAAACCCAAAAATATTTGCGATTTGGAAATTTTGGTCCACCCATCAATTTCGCCCTAGTGGGTTTATCCACAAATCTTGAAGGGTGTCTTGATTGAAGCTATTGTCTTGGGAAACATGAAAACCCTAGATCTCTCTTGCCCTTGATTTCGTTGTGCTTCTGACTTCACCTAGGGCTTTTACCTAGCCTCGTCCATCTTTCCCTCAGGGCACACCTTTTTGAGGGGTTTCCTTGGGATAATTGAAGTGCCTTGATACATGTGAATTTGCATTGGAATCGGTGATATTTGTTAAATTGGACAAGTGATTGATGATATAAGTAAAGCGCTATTAAACTGACTCCCTAGATAGATCAAGCCGTCTTTTCAATTCATTGTTTGAGTCTATATGAAGCACTGATCTCTGCTACAAACGTTGTAGAAAGGTATTTGCTTGATTGATGTTTATAGGTACCTTGAAAGGGCCCTCCCTTGGGTTTGGGAGTTACCCAAAGTAGTTGAGAGACTAGGCTAAGGTGACATTTGGGCCTAGTTCTCTCCCATATGCTTACCATTCACTAGCAAATGGACCACATTGTGCTGCAAATCCAAGACTGCTAATTTAAATGGTAACAAAGTGAAAGTCTTATATTTTGCTGTTAAGTCTAATAAAGTGTCATTTTAATACATTAGTGATTTAGACTAATCTCAACCATACATCTCACTGAGAGATTAAGCTTTTAGTAGATTAGGGTTTTAGCCAAAGTATAAAGGCAAGTCAAGGTAGAGGGTTAAGACACATTCATTATTCACTCAAAGGCAGCTTGTTCGAGAGATAATTAATTTCATCTGTGGAGCAGAGTTAGAGCGTCGTAGAGGAGCCAGGTTTAGCAACTAGGTAAAGAGTAGTGTGAAGGTCCTTATAAGATAGATTCGTACAGTCGTACAAATCCGTACAGATAGATCCGTACAGTTGTACTGATTATGTATAGTCGTATGGATAGGTCCATGCAGGGGTACGAAACATGTCCATACAATTGTACGAACAACTTATACTGCAGGCTGTTTTCTTGGTTTTTGGCAGGAAATTTTCCTCAGTAAGTGTGCAAATTGGTTCCATCTGAGTGTATGATTCAATTGTTAGTTTGGGAGTATATGGAGGTTTCTTTATAAGCTTTGAATTATTAATGAAAGGTGTTGATTTGAAGGAGTAAATTATCAGTGCATTGAGTTTTGCTTATGGTGTTCACTTTCCAGCTATATATGTGACTACTGCTATGTGAAAGAATTTAAATTTTGCAGTTAAATAACAAGTTTGTGTTTAGTTGAGAACATAAGGATGGTAGTCACCTAGGGTTTTGAAATTTTAACATGGTATCAGAGGTTCTTTGATTGAGAGAATTTGAAGAGTTTATGATAGAAGATCAATTGCCAGGAGTTGGGACCAACAATAAGAAGGTTTAAGAGGTAGTACTAAACAAAGTTAGGTGTTTGTGTGCAGATTAGAGGTGGCGTTAGCTAGCCTTAGGTTTGAGGATATATTGGTGGTGCCTCAAATTTCTTATCATGGAAAATCAAGGTAACTCTTTTATTAGAAGAGAATGATATTTGGGATATTGTCAAGGATGTAGTGACTTTGTTGACTGATCCATAGTTTTTGGCAACTCACAAGAAGAAAGAAGTGAAGGCGAAGTGGATAATCATGGATGCTATTAAGAATCATCTGATCCCTCATATATTTGAGAGCAAGATGGCGAAAGAGATGTTCGATGCCTTGGTTAACATTTACTAGAGTGAGAACATAAACATGAAGATGATATTACACAACAGACTTAGATGTGTTGAGATGACCAAATCAGAGTCTTACTAGTTACCTGATGAAGGTCATGTAGATTCGTGATCAACTTTCAGCAGTTGGGGAGAAGGTTGAAGACAAAGAGCTAGTGAACTGAGGATTGAACGGGTTTCCATCTTAGTGGGAAACATTTGTCTAGGGTGTTTGTGCTCAAGAGGATCTTCCCTCCTAGGAAAGAATGTGGGATGACTGTATCCAGGAGGTGATCCAGATGGAGATCGGTGGCCACCCACCTATTCCACTGGCTCAAAACAATTGTCCATTGTGGCAGTTTCCTAGTTATTTTTCTGCAATTTTTCGAGTCCTAAACTTTCGGGTCCGTTTTGAGGCCTTAAACGACGTTTTTTGGAGATTCGGGGCCAAATGGTTGCCATCGGCATGCATTTGGTTGACCAAAAGTTGTAAATCTTAGACAGACCTTTCCAACGAGCTTTCGAACGCCCAAATCGGAGATCGTATGCAAAAGTTATGACCCCGATAAGTTGACTGTTCAACTTACCACCTTGGGGCCGCAAACTTTATGACGGTTCATCTTCTAGTGTTACGTTTTGGACTTTTGGGGTTCTCAACTCATTCTTATTATAAATAGGCCCCTTTGGCCTCATTTTGTATTAAGCTTGGCACGAATGAGCGTAGCAGCCACATCTCTTCTCAGAGATAACTACCACCATTCTAGCAATTGTATTACAGTCTGTTCTATTTCCGCCATTTAATAGAATATGTGTTTACTGTATCTTTGTTATCTTTGCAAAATGTCTGTTATTATGATTCTGTATATGTTCTTTCGTTTCGTTCACACATAAATCTGGATCAGTGGTATCAGAGCAATCTGCTCTTTGATTGTTTCTCGGCGCATGTCCCCGATGAGGTCCGAGTACAGAGAGTTTGGTCTCGAACTAGTTTCACTTGATCATTCTCACCGTCCCAAACGACCTCCCATGGCGAAAGAAAAGAGAGACGACGGAGCAGGAGATCCTATCAAGTCGCTGCTTGAGGAAGCCCTCGAGCGACAGAGGAACGAGATGATCGATAGTTTCGCCCAAATCCTTCAGCGAATGCCGGCCGCGGCAAGTGCATCTTCAACAAGCAGCCGGTTCGGGGATGCAACTCCCTTCAAGGTACAAGTTAACTTTGATATTCCTTTATTTGAAGGCAATATTGATGCAGATGCCCTGGATAACTGGTTGAATGTTCTAGAAGGGTATTTCTCTGTCCACAATTTTTCCGACAGAGAAAAGATCACCTTTGCACTCCTTAAGGCAGTCCCCCATGTCCAAAATTGGTGGGGTGCTTATTGTGAGCAAAACACATCAGACGAGTCTGGAATATTTGAAACAAATCCCACTTGGGCCTCTTTCATAGATGCCATCAGGGAATAGTATTACCCTGTGGGAAACTATGATGACCAGTACACAAAATGGACCATTCTGCGTCAAGAAAGGGACCAAGCAGTGTCGGAGTACACCAACAAATTTCATACCTTGCATACAAAGCTGAGTATCAAGGACTCCGAGCGACACCTGATTCTGAAATATCGCAGTGGTCTACATCGGTACATCCAAACTGAGATGGACTTCCTCGACATCTCTTCACTTGGATCCGCCTATCGGTATGCTGTCAAAATCGAGGAGAAATTTCGACAAAAGAACAAGCGAGACTCTGGACCTGCGAATCCACTGCAGAAGCAAGGCAAGGGAAACCCTGGCCCGCAGAACACAGCAAAAGAAAACGACAACCAGTCCCCGCCACAAGCAAAGAAGGGAGATCGAAAGGCAAAGAAGGACACTGGTAAGTGGTGTGAATTTCATAAAATCCCTTGGCACAACACTGATGAATGTCGCTCAAAGCATTCATTAGTGGCCGAGATCAAATCTTCAGAATCAGATCCTGATTCTGATTCTGAACCCAATGCCACAGCCGCACACAATGGGAGGCAAATCATTGATGCAGACCCCACTGCCACTGTTGCTACCGCACAGATTCAACTCGAGGATCCTAAAGAGTCAGAGGCAGAGGAGCGCCTATTCCACTCGCAGATGTGGGTGAAGGGGATGCCTCTACATTTTGTTGTTGACAACGGCGGCCAAAAGAACCTGATCTCAGCAGAAGTCGTCAAGAGATTGGTGCTTCTGACAACACCACACCCGCAACCTTACAGCATCGGTTGGCTAAGCCAAGGACGAGGTATCCACATTACTCAACAATGCCTCCTACCATATGGCATCAAGCCTTTCCAAGACGAGGTACTGTGTGATGTGGCCCCAATTGAAGTCTGTGATGTTCTTTTAGGACAACCATATATGTGGAAGCGTCATGCTGTATATGAGTCACGGCCTCGCAGTGTCATTGTCACTTTGGGAGGACAACTCTACCGGATCCCAGAGATAGTTGCACCTACTACAGTCTCGCAGGGTAGGAAGATAAGCTCCCACACCAGAAAATTATTCCTCTTCACAATTGCGTCTGAAGGAGAACATAAGATCACAGAGACCTCCACACCCTCTGCACAGGGTGTCTCTGCTCATCAGACACAAGAAGAAGACAGAGCCATTGTTTCCTCATCTATCCGAGTACCTCTACAATGCAAGGCCATGCATTCGAGGTGCTCCTCTAGAAGCAAATCATCCATACAACAATTACAGCCTTCTCGGGATGTCAAAGAAAGGAAGCCTCTTCACTTCAGCAAATGTCGCACCAGGAGGAGATCAACTTAACACACAGTTCGAGATATGAGACAGGATTCGACGCAATGGAGACCATTGCTTCCTAAGGAGGGAGGATTGATCCAGATGGAGATCGGTGGCCACCCACCTATTCCACCGGCTCAAAACAAATGTCCATTGTGGCAGTTTCCTAGTTATTTTTCTACAATTTTTCGAGTCCTAAACTTCCGGGGCCGTTTTGAGGCCTTAAACGACGTTTTTTGGAGATTTGGGGCCAAATGGTTGCCATCGGCATTCATTTGGTTGACCAAAAGTTGTAAAGCTTAGACAGACCTTTCCAACGAGCTTTCGAACGCCCAAATCAGAGATCGTATGCAAAAGTTATGACCCCGATAAGTTGACTGTTCAACTTACCACCTTGGGGCCGCAAACTTTATGACGGTTCATATTCTAGGGTTAAGTTTTGGACTTTTGGGGTTCTCACCTCATTCTTATTATAAATAGGCCCATTTGGCCTCATTTTGTATTAAGCTTGGCACGAATGAGCGTAGCAGCCACATCTCTTCTCAGAGATAGCTACCACCATTCTAGCAATTGTATTACAGTCTGTTCTATTTCCGCCATTTAATAGAATATGTGTTTACTGTATCTTTGTTATCTTTGCAAAATGTCTGTTATTATGATTCTGTATATGTTCTTTCATTTCGTTCACACATAAATCCGGATCAGGAGGAGACTCAGATGGATTCAAAGGCCAACAAACATGGAGGTGACAATGACCATGCCCAAATTGGTTAAACAAAGAAGGCTAGAGGTAAAGGACCCAACAAAGGTAAGGTAAAAAGTAAGGAGTTGTCCTCACAGCTAGACAAGGACTTGAGTAAAACCAAGTGCTTCATATGCCATAAGCACGACCATTACGCATCATAGTGTCCAGAGAAGAAGAAGGGAAAAGGGTAGTAGCAGTAACATTAGGTAGTAGCCTCAGTTGAAATTCAGATGAACAAAGTGTCTCCAAGTTTGAGAAGGATTTCTCGATGGAATATTTCTTTCTTCCAACACAGTTACAAAGAAAGCTTGGTATGTGGACAATGGAGCGTCTAGGCATATGACATCAACCCATGAGCTATTTTAGTATTTAGTATTCTTAAGTCTAAAGGAGCACATTTAGGAGTTTAGGTCGAGCTTGGTGATGATGCCAAATTACCAGTAGCAGGAGTTGGTAGTAGGTACCAACCCTTTCCAACTTGAGTCATGTAACTTTTTACGCTTTGATGATGTGTTGTTTGTTGTAGGTGTCAAGAAGGATTTGCTTTTAATTTCGGTCATGGAAGACAAGGGCTATGCAGTAGAGTTCAAGAACCACCAAGTCCTTATAAGATCAAAGGAGTCTAGCCCAGGATCAACTCAGGTGATTGGGGTTAGGGAAGGCAACTTATATAGGTTACAGGGTGAATTTGTTTAAGCCCTAGTTCATAATACATATAACTTATGCAAGTTATGGCATAAGAGGATGGGGCACCTGCATCACAGTTCGTTTCCTATTATGAGGGAGATAGTCATAGTTCTTCTAGAGTTCAACATTGAGCAACAGGGTGTATGCAGAGGGTGTGCACTTGGCAGGCATGCCAAAGATGCTTTCCCAAGTAGTGAGCACAGGTTTAAGGGGATTCTAGACCTGGTCCATTCGGTTGTATGTGGACCAATGTTAGTAGCATCAATCACAGGAAGTATGTACTATGTTTCCTTCATTGATGATTTCTCTTGCAAAACTTGGATCTACATTCTAAAGACTAAGGATGAGGTCTTTAGCAGGTTTCAGGAGTTTAAAGCTCTACCAGAGAAACCAAACAAGGAAGAAGATCAAAGTTTTGAGATCGGAGAATGGGGGTAAGTATACCTCCATTGTTTTCGAGGATTTCTGCAAGGATACATGAATCAAGAGGGATTTCATTGTTTCATATAACCCACAACATAACGGGGTTGCATTGTGAAAGAACTGATCCATCATAGGGGTTGCTAAGGTCATGCTAGATAACTAGGATTTGTCGATGTTTCTATGAGTGGAAGCATGCAATGCTAGAGGGAGAAACTGCGTCTGTCTCCCAAAACATACAATTATTAGGAGAGCCCATAGTCACTGTCAACAATTCGGGATAGGATTGAGTCCCAACTAAGGAAGGAGTCATTCTGTCCAGTCCGGTTTGGCTGCATCATAATGGCATTGTGGATGCCCTGAGCTTGGTCTTATCAAAGATCGATCCACTAATGTAACGAAACGAACTAAAATGGATCAATTATTCTTTGATGAATGGAAGTATATAGTTATGAGCCCAAATCAAGCTCTTATAGGAGTCTAGGCGCTGAATGAAAGGCTAAAAGAACGAGCGAGAGGTGTTGTCCGCCGAGATGCACACCAGCAGCAGAAATCTTTCGAAAGCTGTCTCCTCACTACACATGGGAGAAGTGTGGCCTTGGGGGCAAGCAATGAGCCAGGTACTGTCACCTGAATCCCAGCTCCTCCGTTTTGGCTAACTCCTAATGAAGCCAAGGGGTGTTGTCCCTAACAAAGAGTTTTCTATGGCTCTTGTGTTTTAAGTGTTTTTGGGTGTTTTGGATGCGGATGGGTGTTTTTTTAGGAGTTTTATAATGAGATAACAGTTCATAAAAGTGAGATAAACACAAGATAAAAAGCAGTCCATGTTGCGATCATAAGACACAAGATTTAGAGATAAACAATACAATGAAGACTTGTGAAATAAGACAACATCCACAGATAAAAAACTTATACAAATTCCAATGGACAAATGGCCCAGATTAATGGTGATGCATAAAAGTTAAACAAAAAAGACCAGTGCCAAATGGAGTCAAATATACGAAGTGCTTGGGGATGCTGAAGATACAAGTCTCAGAATAATGTTAGTGAAAAAGTTGTGCAAATTATCTTGGTTGATTTTATGAGTTTTAGTGATCTTGATTATTAAGGCTAAGAAAGCAAGGTATGAGTCCAACTGGAAAAAGTATACCTTCAGTGGCTCCCCTTGGTGACCCGACGGACCGTCCAGTATTCTAGGCTAGGTGTCCAAGGAACTTAACTAGCAAGCTTGAACTCTATGACAATGGTGATTTCCAGCGCCACCAGTAGGAATTTCCCCACTACCAGAGTATTTCTCGAAACAACGCCGGTTCGTTGGTTTATGGGGGTGAAGATTTTATTATGGTTATCACTTGTAAGATTTAACAAATCCAGTCACCGTTTTGAGTAATCCAACCCCTTAAGGAAGGCAAAGCATACTTGGTGGTGGGAAGCAACGAAATAAATTTAAAAAAAAAGGGGGATGTGAGGTTGAAGTTTTTATTAAGAGCATAAGAAAAAAACTCTCTGACAGAGAGCGCTCTTGACTTCTTCTTATGACAATCTTCAAGAGGCTTATGATGCATGGAATTAAATAACTGTACTAGAAATAAAGTCTAATCTACCCAAGAATCTCTTTCAGGTCAGAGACCGTACTCGGGAGAGCATGGGGGTAAGTAAAACTTGAAATAGAAGCAACTCTTCGACAAAGAGCACTCTTGATCCATTATTGGTGAGATTCAAGAGATTTCTAACTTAAGCAGTTGTATTACTTGAAAAATGAAACCTTTTGATAAAATAGTAAACAACTAGCAACTAAAGATGCTAAAAAAGGAACTAATCTAGCAATTAGTGATCTAAGAGCAAAGAAGCAAACTAACTAACAACTCAACCAAGCAAAGGAGACTACAAGGCTTCCCCAAATGGGGGAAGTGAATGTGGGGGCTTAAAAAACCCCACTTGCAAACTTTATTATGTAAGTACAAATGCCTTTGGGATTGAAACCCTTGGAAGGACTTTGAGAGAAATAAACTTTGAAAATACTTGAAACAAGCTCTTAAGAGCTATTACAAAGGATAATGATTAATGATTTGTTGGTTTGGATCATCCTGTGGTTTTTTGATGCTCTTCTTGGTTTAGAACTTTTTCTCTTCTTCTCGCTTCAAGATTTCTTGAGTTTCTCTTTCCCAAATACCTATCACAATGATGAACTCAATAACCCATTAACATTAGTCAAATAAAAACTAAGATCTAAGTTAAGTGCAAACTAGATATTTGAAAAGCAATGCAAGTCTATCTTTTAAGATGAGATCTAAGATGCAAGTACAACTAACAATGGACTTTTTATAAAAGAGATGCAATACTAGTATGGAAATATAAACTAAGATCTAACAAACTATCACTATATTTTAAACTAGAATGAAATCTATGAATGAAAAAGCAAACAATCAAAAGAGATCTAACTATTAGCTTTTGAAACAACTAACTCTTAACCAAACTTTTTGTTGCTTTTGTGACCTTTTGAAGTGCTCAAGAAGGGACGAAAGGGAGAAGGTTTGAACAAGTCCAAAGGCAAAACGAAAGGGAGAATGGAAGCTTAGGAGAAGGAGAATGAAAGGAGGCTAGAGAAGGGGTCTTGGAGGGAGACAGAAGGGATGAGAAACGAAAGGAAGATGAGGTAAAGGAAAACGAAAGGAAGGAGAAAGGCTTTGAAGAGGAATAAGCAAAAATCAAAACACAAAACAAACAAGGTGGGGCCAAACCTTGGAACAAGGAGACCACTGGAACACTAGTCCCGAAAACCTTCTAGCTAGCTGGTTGTCCGCAAGGATGCTAGTGGGGAAAGAGAAGTAGCCACAAAATTATGTGGCACTTGGGATCAAATCCCAAGCTACTTTCTCAAGGCAAAATTTACTTATAAGAAGACAGATAAGAGTGTGGGAATGATAGATTCGAATTGAAGATAGACTTAGGAGTAAGATTTCCTTGTGTTTTTCTTCTTGGAACAAGCCCATCTTTGTAGATCCTGAAAGACAACAATGTTAGAAGGTTCTTATGATGATGGAGATGAGATCGATGCAACTGAGCTCACACCCTTCTCCAAATGGCAAGATCTGTTAAGACAATCAACTTGAAACCCAGTGAGATCAAATGAAATAACTAGTATGCTAGGAGTATTAAATCAAGATCAATACTTCATATAACTGAGTACTTGTATTCATCTAGATTACAACAAGCTTTGCATAATAATCCAACTTGACAACTGCAAATGGAAAATCTTATGTTCTAACAATAGACTTCTAAAGCTAGTTATTTGATCCAACATATGAGAAACAATTTGGAAGCAAGGAAAGATATCACCTCATAATAGACACATCCACCAATGAAGAAACAATCACATAGACCTCCAAAATCGAAAAGCTTTATTCAATGAAAGTCATGATTACAATTTTAGCAGAGTTTCTATACCCAATTCTCCATCTCAAAGAGAGTGCAAAGCACCTCTACTTATACAAAAATACAAGAGCTTAGAGCCCTAATTCAAATTGGCATAGGAAAGAGCCAATGGCATGATAGAAAAATTCGAATTCCCAATCAAAACCATGTTACAACCAGCTTGGAGTGCACATCGCTTCAATAGACTCGAGCTTGCATTAAATTGATGGGGAGGTGACCTCCACCTTGGCAAGGCGCCCCCCATCCCTTCTTTGGAGACACCACCCATCAAATACGAAGATGCCACGTGAACCAAGAGATTTGTGTGAGTCCTTTGTGGGAGATGAAGACTGAGCTGAAGTGAAAGCTAACTAGTGATTGAAAGGAGCCGAGCCATGTGGTGGCCATAAAACAAGGAAGGCGCCCACCAAACAAGCCATTCGGCGTCAATCTCCTCCCTTCGCGAGTGTACGGCTATGTGATCTCTACCAACCACAATGGAATGTTTGCTTTGTATTAGATTTGTTGTATCGTATCAAGCTCAGATGATGTGGATATTAAGAGGGGTCCTCTCCCTTAACCAATACTCAAGCGTGAGCCCCTCCACAATGAGTCAGCGCCATATCCCCATGTCACCATTCGGCTCAACATAATCCTCATGATCAAACGGGAATGCGATGTGAGATTTGGAAGTTAGGATATGGTACACGCTTCTTCAACAAGTCATGCTCTCATCACCCATTCGCTAGATTTAAAGCGTGGGCTAAAAAACCTTCACGTCACCCTCCTTATTATTAATTTGTAGCTTCATTCTTTATCCAAAGTTTAAGTCATATTACATTAGAAAAGGGTCGCATGAGTTGTTGTCACATCATGCCATGTCACCTCACCCTTTTTTTTATTAATTTTTTGGCTATTTATAACTTTGACTTTGGTGCATTTTATCCAAACTTAGCATTTAAATGCTAATTTGACGCTCTGTTAGCTGAATGATGACTTTGGGATGCTTCAGCTAGCCGAAACATAGTGAAAGTGGCCCTTGGGGTAAATATGTTCCTCCGGGCTTGAAAATGAGCCCAACCATGCTGAAAACGGACTCCGGATCACATATTTTTTACATTTTGAATTTTTCCATTTAAACCATTAAAAAATGGCTTAAAAAACGAAAAAAAAATATTTTTCTCGGAATCCAACGAAACTTTAGGGGGACTTAGTACATGTTCATACGACTCAATCGGAATGTCTAGCATGTTGAAAAACATTAACACGAAGGCTCTAATAACCTCCTAAGGCCGAAACACCAAGACAACTACCCCAGCTTTGGAGGTGTGAGTGAAAAACTCAGAAATTATTAGTCGTTTGTTCAAACCAATAATAACCAAGGGAAAAACACTCTGGGCTAGTCCGCTTGATGCTCAAGTCCGAAAAGCCGAGCCTTTTATAAAAAATTAAATGCTAGGACATTTTTTACAATTTCCCCAAGGGGGTATGAACATGTATTTACAAAAAAAAATTCGAACAGACTCCTAGAAAAAGGCTGGTAGACTTCTAAACTCTGATCTTGAACAAGTGTACTTGTTCAATACTCTGGCGGCTCACCGAAAAATCCACTAAGTGCAAAATTAGTGGATAACAAGAGGTTCCCTTTATATTTATATACAACATTTTGGGTGGGCTTGATAAACCTTTTGGATATAGGATGCATCCTTTTGGATTAATTATGCCTGCCGTCGATTAGTCATGAATCCTCTTATTTGATTTCTTTACAACTTGAACTGGGCATGGCTCTTGTGCAATATATGGCTCTCAAGACGACAGATGTTGGGAAAGGCTCTCACTACACTGGGCATAACTTATCTCCGTATGTTGGGCATTTCAATATGTTGGATTTGCTTCCTCCACTACATCTAGAACAACTGCCCTCACAAGATTTTGGAGGACAAGACACCAAAGGAGGCATTCATTGGTGTGAAGCCACATGTGAGTCATTTCTGCATCTTTGGTTGTCTAATTTATATCCATATACCAGTCGAGAAGTGGACCAAGTTGGAGCCCTCTAGTAGGAAGGGTTTGTTCGTTGGGTACATTGTGATTTCAAAGACCTACAAGTTCTATATTCTAGGGGAGAGAAAGACAATTGTAACCAAGGATGTAAAGTTTTAGGAAGATTTTGCATCCAGGAAGTCTCATGAGCCTGATCTAGTGACAAAGGATGAGGAACAGGAAGCTTTGAAGGTTGAGCTAGGGTCACCAGTGACTTCTAGTTTGTGGCAGCAACCTTTAGGTGTAGAGGAGGAGCCACCAGCTCCTACCAGTTATGTCAAGAGACCTTGATGGTTCAGGTAGACATTGAGGGATGCTCAGGAGCATGTTGAGGCTCCTAGGAGTTCATTCAAGGAGAGTAGACCTCCAAAGAAGATTCCAAACTACATGGAGTTGATGAGAAACATCATAGATTCCGAGCCTTCTAGTTCTTAGGAGGAAGGTTTGGAGGGATGCCATGGTGGAGTACACCACCATCATGAAGAATGATGTATGGGACATTATGCTATACCAAAGGGGAAATCAATAACAACTTCTAGGTGGCTCTCCAAGATCAATCTTGCGGAAAATAGAAGCATTTAGAAGTACAAAGTAAGGTTTGTGGCAAGAAGGTTCTCTTAGAAAGAAGGAATGGACCACAAAGAGGCTTTTGCTCAAGTCGTCATGTAGACTTCCATTAGAGTAGTGATGTCTTTAGTCTTCATTATGGGATGGAGCAGTGTTACAAATATCTTCGATTTCTCTCGATTTTTTCGTGTTACCGATTTATTCAATATTTTCATAACTCTTTACGTTTAAGTTTATTTTTGCTGATATTTTCTGATAATTCCCAATATTTTCCCAATATTTCCAATAAGTTTCTTTCTAGACCCTCGACATTATATTCCATGGCATGATATTTGCAAAATTGGGATGGAGGATACATCAGATGGATGTAAAGACAACTTTCCTCAACGAGATATTTGAGGAAGAAGTATACATAGAGTAGCCTTATGGCTTTGAGATTAGTTGGAAGGCTTTGAGGCCCCGTATGGACTCGAAGAGGCACCAAGAACATGGTATTTGAGGATTAATGGATACCTACTAAGTATGGGCTTCACCAAAAGTGAAGTAGATCCCAACTTATATATCAAATGTGTTGAGGTTGATTTACTTATTTTGGTGTTGTATGTAGATGGCCTATTTCTTACAAGTATAGAGGAGCTCATTGCAAGTTTCAAGAAAGATATGGAAATTGAGTTCGAGATGAAGGACATTGGCATGTTGCATTACTTCTTGGGGTTGGAGGTTTGTTAGAGACTAGGGGAGATTGTCCTTGGGTAGGGTAAGTATGCAGTCAAGATCTTGAAGAGATTTTGGATGGAGAACTACAAACCTATGGCCATGCCTATGATCACTAATCTGAAGAAGGTAACAACTTCAGATTCAGTTTTGGTGGGTCCCACGTTGTATAGGCAACTGATAGGTTCCTTTATCTATTTGGTCAACACTAGGCCATATATATGTTTTGCAGGGAACACCTTGAGCTAGTTCACGATGGAGCTTAGGTAAGAGCTATGCTATTGGGAGCAGGTAATGGGAAGCGAGTGTGAAATGAAAAGCGAAATTTTCAAAAGCTTTTGGGTGGAGTGTTTTCGGGACTTTTTTTATATAGTATATATTTTAATATATTTTGATGCATATATCATTATATGTCAACAAAACCATGTGCATCCATCTGAATTCAAACCATTATACATAAATATGCAAAGTTTCTCATGTATATAGCAAGTAAGAGTGCATACAACCAAGATAGCACTGAGTGCAATCCATATCTGAACCATATTACATCAATAAATAGGCTATAAAGTACAGATTCTTTAAAAACTAGTTTTGAGGCCACCAACATCAATCTGAACAATTAGCACCAGTGACCACCAACATCAAGGTACATAGAGGGGTTGATGTGTTTGATTAAATGCCAATTCCATACCCTCATACAAGATAGAATCTAGTGGAAACATTGCAATCTTGAAATCCAAAAAAACTGTTAAGCCTGGTGAATTTTGAATGGTATAATGAAACAGTAAAATTTGTCTTTTATAAAAATAACCAGAATAAATAAGCTAAAAACTCCATGAATGGATAATAATAATATAATTGATAAATATTCGATGATGATTTACATTTACAAGGGTTGGACTTATATAAGTCCATTCGTGACTTTCCAACGTAAAGTCATGACTCTTTAATAATTGTTAATCATTAATTATCTATTAATATTAATGTTAAGATATATATATTGTTGACCACCAAAACCAACGAGGTAGACAACGATGTATCATGCACATGTTGGATGTGCCTTGAAGATGAGCGAAGTTTTTAATGATTATTTCAAGCGAGACAACTCTTCTTCTCTTCTTCTCTCTATGAAATCTCCACACCCCTGCGGGGGATTTTGTAAGGATATGTCAGCATGAAGGTCTAGTTTTTTGTAACTTGATCACCCAAGACTTAGTCATTAGGGAAGTCCTTTCATTGAGTGTGTTTTTCACTTGGATAATTAAAATTTCTTTTTAGAGATTTTAATTATTTGAGTTTTTTCACTCAAAATTACCTCCAAATTGGTGAAAGGTGTTCTAGTGATCGATTCCATGGGGTGATTGGGTCCTAGGAATGTTCTATATTACCATGCTAGACATTATCCAGAGTCTTGCGGAATTTCATTAAGTTTTGCATTTTAAAAAAAAAAATTTGGTCATTAAAAATTGTCACTCAAGACAATTTGTTGTAATGTAAAACATGGTTACTTGGTCCCTTTTAATGTTGTATAGGGGTATGGGTACTCAACACAAATGGCATGAGACCCCCTACACCCTTGGGACAAGTTTGAAGTCATTCAGACAAGTATTACTATGGTTTTGGTCATTTTTTCCTAGATCAGTCATGGAAATCAAGAAATTGGGCATTTAATTAGAGAGCCAAATTTTGGAAATGTGACTATAGTCACTTGGGGTGGCCAAGTAAAGGTTCTAATGTTTATATTAGGTTCCTAAGACAAATTTAAGACCCAAAGGCCCCCAGCCCTCGCCCCCCCCATCAAGCATGTAACAAGTTTTGAGTTGCCCACTCTAGGGGGAGCACCCTCCTCTCTTTGATTGGTTGGGTGATTGAAAGTCAATGGGAGGGGCCCCACTATGGTGGTTTACTCCCCATTTGACATAGCAATAAGGTTAAAAGCATTAAAAGGTGGTTTCTCTCCCCATATTTGAGATCCCAAACCATGGTTTTGCCCTTCTTGAGCAAATTCGCCCCCCTCTCTTGCACCCGCGCCCCCCCCCCTCTTCCTTGTGACACTTGTTTAGCATGCAAAGAGCCTCTCTCTTTCATTTTTCCTATTTAAGGAGGGCTTTTCTCCTCATTTGGGCTAGATGGACTTACGCTCTTGCTTCATTTTGCTCATGCTTTCTTGCTGACTCATTCTCCCATTGCTCCCATTCTTGCTCTCTTGCTCCGTTCTTGTCGAAGAGGAGCCATTGTACTTTCAAGTTTGGATGATAATAGAAGAATTCTTTGGAGGAAGTACTGTCCATGCATTGTGATTGAGGTGATCTTGTTTCATTCTTGGTTCGTTTTGTATTTTGGATCTCAAGCAAAGTTTTTTGCTTGAGAATAGTATTGTAATAGTTTTGTTGCATGCTATGTGGGTTGTTTGTTTAGGATTTGGGAAGTTAAAGTGTTTCTAGTTTCAATATTTTGTTTCTCAAGTCTTTGTGGATTTCTCACTCCATTTGCATTGTTGAGTTAATTTTGTTACAAGTTTCCCAAGTTTGTAGAGTAGGATTCCCGAGTGGGATACCCATTGTCCAAAAAATTTTGAAAAAGGATTGGCATCTTTACTAACATTTTTATTCTTATTGCAGCTCTTAAATACTTCATTTTGCACTCAAACATTATCATTTTTCAAGTTTTTACATGCTAGTTTTGCCTTCGATTTTTTTTTGATTTTTGCATGAAATTTTTTGAGTTTGTTTAAAACTCATTTCTATCACTTTTGTGCTATAATAGCTTGCTGTTTTGTGCAGGTTTTTGATCTCACAGGGGGAGGGAATGCTCAAGTTCAGCCACTAGAAAGCACCAACAACACCCAAGTGGGTCTACTTCAAGTCCCTCACAAAAAATGGTTTAAAAATGACTCTTTCTCTCTCATTCCTTAATAAATATTAGTGCTGAAATCTACATCCTTGTAACAAGCACAAGAGAGTCTCTTGGGCTTGAGTTTGTTGTGCTTTATTTCGAGTTTTCAATACTTAGTGATTTTGATTTTGGTTGCATGTAAGTGAAGTGGCTCTGCCCATCCTTGCAAGTAACCTTGTAAGTTGCTTAGATTTAGATTAGTTTACTTCATTGTTTGTTTTTTTTTTTGCCAACATCTCACAAGTGAAGTGGCTTTTCCCATCTATGTGAAATCGCGTTGGCTAGCATTTTTATTTCAAGTATTTGCTTATTTCCTTTTGCCCGCACCTCACAATTGAGTAGGGTTTGCCTTCGTTGTGATATCACGCTTGGCTTGTTTTGTTTAATTTTTGCTTTAAGGATAAAATTTATCACAAGCTCCATTTTTTGCCCCGTATCCTCTCCCCTCGCCGGTTCGACCGATTTAGGGTGATGAGAAAGGGAAAAGATCTGTGTTGGCTACTTTAATAGGCACCCAGATTTGTATCTTCATTAGAAAGGAGAAAAAGAGGCTTGACCTGTGGAGCTAGTGGAGTAGAGGTCGTAGGGGGCTTCGTGGCACTTTGTGTCCTCCAGTTGAGCACCCAACAAGTTTCGAGTTTGACCCGTGGAGCTAGACGAGAACCTTGTGTTCATATGTTGAGTGCTCAATATTCTCTCTCTAATTGTAGGAGATAGTCTTTTGGGGTAGACATCCATAATAGTTCATTTCTTTGCAACAAACACCTTAATTCCCTAAGACAAAGAGAGACATCAAATTTCCGAAAATTTACAAGACCACTTTCACAACATTGTTACAATCATCTACATTTCTCTACTTTGCAATCACTTTATTTTAACTTGTTCATGTACTGGAAGTCATCATGTTCTTGTATATTTGTTAAAGTAAATGAGTCGATGCTTTAGGAAAATGATTTGAAGTTGATTATTGTGACTCCATAGCCCGAGTAGAGATGACACTGGTCATTTTGATTATTTGATTGTTTCTCTCTCGCATACATTATTGGTTTATTGTTAAAGGGTTTGCTTGGCATTGAAATATTTGCATCACTGCACGTTGATTGCCTTTTTTGTAATTTTAATTTACAACTCCTAGAAAACATTCTTTAAAAAAGAACTTAGTAAGTAGGGACTACACCCCTTGGCCTTTAGGAGTTGTGGTCTAAACGAAGGAGTTTAGAACCGAGGTGATAGTGGGTTCTCAACTCATAAGTTGCCCTCAGGAACACACACAGCGGTTGGGAGACTTACCCGTGTCTAAGTGTGGTTTAAGAGGCAACATATATATATATATATATATATATATATATATATATATA
>LPNX010481336.1:230030-263048 GCA_001517045.1 Pseudotsuga menziesii
TTGTAATGTCATCTCTTGATCCTTTCTTTCAGTACTTGCGACACTTGACGAAAAGAGACGATACGAGTTACGAATTCCAAAGAAAAAATGTCGCATCGTCTGTGATGTGGTCCATTCGAGATCTATCTTCATCAGAGATGATTGTTGATCGCCTTGTTGGATAAATCTTTCCGTTTTTTGCTTAGGTTGTAGATTTTGTGTTCTTTCGCTTCTAAAATTATAACTCCTCTGTTTATGTTCATTTTGACCCTGTCGTTGGTCAAAATGATTTTTGTAATTTAGGTGTCGATAAGGAGTTCTTGTTGTTTGTTTTTTTGTTGTATTGACTTCCTTCTGAACTGTGACGGGGACCGAATTTGTATTTGTTTCTCCTTCCTCAACTTGAATTTGTTTCCTAGAGAGTCTGGATGCTTTCTTATGGATTTGAACTAATTTGTTCTCTAATAGATTATTATTGTTTTGAATCTTTTCGACCCTTTCATCTTGCAACCGTTTGTCCTCTTTTGAGCGATGATTCTCTTGTTCTATCAACTTATGAAGAATGATATGCTTACTCATCTCAAATTGTAGATTTTTATTGCTTTCCATGTAGTATCCTAATTCACTTTCCAGTTTCTGTGATTGCAACTGTGAGTTACCTTGATTGTCTTTCATAATAGAATATTTACTACATATTGGACATGGGTGATTGCCATTCTTAAAAACTGTCGGATATTGGAATTCCATTCGCAATAAGGACACTTAGTCCAAAATTTGGATTTATATATGGAATCCATAATTTCTTCAATAAATTCACAGTGGGCTTCAATGACTTCTTCAATATCTTCCAAGACTTTATTTCTGCTCTTTTTAATATCTTCTTGGTCTTCTTTCTTTAACTTGGTTTTTTTTATTATTAAATAATAATTGTAATGAAAATTATTAATTAATGATAATTATTATTGTTAAAAATAATAATAATTTTTTTCTAATGGGAAGCACTTAGAACTTTAAAAATAATAAATATTATTATTATTAATTATTATATATATAAGGGTTGGTCAAAAACTTATGCGGGTCAAAGGCCTAGTTTTGGAGAAGCTTCAGAAAATATTGGCCACAAGCCGAAATCTGCCCAAGAAGGGGCTTTGATACTGATGAAACAGTAAAATTTGTCTCTTATAAAAATAACCAGAATAAATAAGCTAAAAACTTCATGAATGGATAATAATATATAATTGATAAATATTCGATGATGATTTACATTTACAAGTGTTGGACTTATATAAGTCCATTCATGACTTTCCAAAGTAAAGTCATGACTCTTTAATAATTATTAATCATTAATTATTAATTATCTATTAGTAATAATATTAATGTTAATATATATATATATATATATAACAGATAAAAAATTCTACTTTTTGCATTTGAAGTTCGATAAGGTTGGGACCACTCTCAAGCATCTTGAAACAATTAATGGTAATGTTAAAAATTTAAGTAAAATGATAGAAAATGAAAGATACGGAGAATGCCAACTTTTTTTTCAAGAATTTAATATTACATTTAATGCTATTGATGATTACTTAGGTTAAGTTTTTTGCTATTAGAGTAGGCTTTTCCTCCTGTGTATAGCATTAGTATGGGCCTCGAGTTTGTTCCCCCCCACCCATCACTTAACTTTTTGGTTTTTTAAGAAAAAATGAAAAAAAGGAGGGAGCATTTTTAATTGGAAGGAAGCACACTTATTGAAAACAATCCTGTATGGGAGCGTTTAGGAAGCATGCTTTTTCATGGCTTCCTAGATGCTTTCTTCGAAAGCGAGCTTCAGGAGCGAGGGTGAAGGTGGAGGGGGCGCTCCCACGCAACATAGGGCAAGAGCATTGGGTAGCAGCAAAACATGTGCTCAAATACTTGAGGGGCACAATGGAGTAGGGGCTGAGATATTTGGGAGATGGTGAAGTGAAGTTACAGGGGTATATTGACTTAGATTGGGAAGGCGGTGCATTAGATAGGAAGAGCAACTTAGGGTGTTTCTTTAGCTTTGGATCATTGATGATTTCCTGGTTCAGCCATAAGTAGACTTCCGTGGCACTCAATTCAACAGAGGCAAAGAATATGAAAGCTAGTGCAACGGGTTGTGAGGCCATTTGGCTTCGCAAGTTACTTCGAGGTTTCCTTGATCAGGAGTTTCATCCCACAATGATTTGTTGTGATTGTCAAAGTTGTATCAAACTTTGAGAGAATCTAGTTTTTCAAGACAAGTCCATGCACATTGAGATCAAATATCAGTTCATTCGAGACAAGATTCAGAAGGGAGCAATAAAGCTCCAATTAGTTTCCATAGATTAGCAGGTTGCTAATATTCTAATTTATCCCTTAGCAAGAGGGAAGTTTGAAGCATTCCAAGACAATCTTGGATTGGTGCATAATTCCTTCCTTGCTAAGAGGAGGTGTTGAAAATTGTAGCTAGGATAGGAACTTCCGCACAAGTTTAGTGTCAAATGTGCTAGAAGTCGTTCAAGTCAATTCTATTTTGTATTCACTTTAACAATGAAATGAAATCTTCATATTTCATTGTTGAGTCTAAGAAAGTGTATTTTTAATACATTAGTGATTTAGATTAATCACAACCGAACATCTCATTGAGAGATTAGGGTTTTAACTCAATTACAAAGGCGAGTCAAGGTAGAGGGTTAAGACACATTCATTGTTCACTCAAAGACAGTTTGGTCGGGAGATGATTAATCATCTATGGAGTAGAGTTAGAGTGCCGAAGAGGAGACAAGTTTAGCAAGCAGGCAGAGAGAAGTGTGCAGATCCATATAGGATCTGCACTTGTGTACAAATCTGTAATATCCCAAATACCGATATTCTCTAATGTTCTATTGTAGTGCTGACTCTCACACTCAATCTTATACAAAAATACGAAATAACCATGCATGCAAACTTGCCATGCAAAAATGCCCTAAAATGTAGTTGAATTAGGGCTAGGGTTTGCAGAGAGAAATTAACACTTACCACTGATATTTTGGCTTATAATGACTCCAGAGATAGCTGCATGCATAAAGATCTGGATAGGTGGGCTAGTAGTGCTTCTTTCCTTCGTTGTTACTGCCCCGCTGTACCGCAAGCACCCTCCAGACTGAAGGTGACGTTTTTGTAGGAGGAGAGGTCAGATCAGACTGAAACTTTGTGGGCTTGCTCGTTTGCTAATGCTGGAGAGATAGATTGTCACATGCATAGGTTTGGCAGCCTTTAAGTGCCCCAGCGAATTGATCTGTGGTTCTGCTGCTCACGCCTCCCAAGCTCTCTATTTGCTGATAGCTGCTCCAGATGAGCAAACTGATGGCTAATAATCATTGTATGTTGTAGGATAGGCATGCTGGGAAAGAGTAAGCTGACATGTGGAGGAAAGACTGGGTTTTGTGGTCCCAACGAATGCTTCTGTGGTTTCCTCGCTACTTCCGGTTGCAAAACGTGTATCTGCCAATAACCCTTCAGAATGTGCTGGATCTCCGAATACTGAAGTATATGATGAATGCTGTGGATAAATTTGGATGATCTATCCCAATAAGAGACTAGGGAAGATATCTCACCGCAGAACCCTCGCTAGCTGAAGACACTGTCTCCAACCGCAATTGTCGCGGTTGCACGTTGTGTTGCTGCTCAAACTCCAAAATCAATCAACAATAATAATAGATATGTTCTTTGGTCCAATAACCCTTCTTAAATAACTTAGCATGTACTTTTAGGGTTTGCATGTCACTTTTAGGGTTTGCGCTTTTCTTTTGCATGCATGCAATTCTAATTTCTCGTTGACTTTTAAGACTGAAGAAATAAGGCCTGCATACTCCGCATGCTTTATGATAATAACTTTGATGGCCCTCTTTACTATACTGATGACTGAAAAATTGTCCTATTATGCTCTCGGTATTAAAGGCCCTCGGTCAATTCCCTATTTATAAAAAACGGAACATTACAGTCCTCCCTCGCCAAAGATTGCTTGTCCTCAGGCAATGCCATGCAACTCCACAATCAATCAAACTAAACCAACTGAGTTCGGGTATGATCCCAGGGTCCCACATCATCCTAGGAGATCTGTAGCACCTTCTGATCAAAGCATTGCATTGCACGGTACCATCACAAGATATCCCATGGAAGCCTCCTAGAAGTAGAGTAACTAACCACGGTGTAAACGAGGTACCATCACAAGAGACCTCCTGAAAGCATCCTATAGCAGTCACTAAACTACCCGTAACTTTAATCCCAGGCCCCCAAATCAATCTGAGAATTGTAGAGGTCAAAATGCATCCACCACTACCCTGCGTAGTATTGACACAAGGAGCATCCTGAAGACTCCCAAGTAACCCCATCAGTAAACATTGTATCCATCCCTCATAAGGTCTCCCACCTGTGCATCTTTCATCCCAAATACTCCAAGGATCTTGTGGGACTATACCCTTGGCTAGGAATGTCTTCCTAAGAATCCCTCACTCAATAGGACACCAACTCTTAATCTCTGTCTAATCCAATCCCCAAAAAAATCTTGTCCATAAGCACCATCACAAGGAATAATCCTACCAAGATGACATTTTTCCCTTTTGATTTCAACTGGAATGCTCATATACTGCTGCCCAATTTCTCGATCCTAGCAAACCTGTAAAACCCATCCTCCATTATGCAAATGTGGACTCAAGCTACTGCAAGCCTTGTCTATGTACTCCTGAAGAGGACTGCTTTGAAATGCAATAGTATGTTTCTTCTGTCGCCCCATCAAGGAATCTAACTTATCTTCAATACTAGAAAGCTTGACCGCTGACTCGGTACATACAATTTGAAGAGATGTAAGCTCAACATCTCGCTGTAATATGGTGTCTCAGAGTCTCTTGGTCCTCTCTTTCATCGCTAGAATGATTTCTTTAACACGTTCAATCTTCTTTCAGTGACTATCATTTGGAAGCTCTATCTCATGCATGCATAAACTCTCCCTAACCTCCATGTGTGACTGCTCACTGTCTCGACTGCTGTGCTCATTGCCTTGCACCTCATGTATTTCGCCTGTCATAACTGGCTGGGCTCCTGCTGTAGGTGATGAAGAGTGTACCAACTCCAACTCATCACATGGCTTGTCCACAATATGACTAGCGAATGTGTTTGTGTCACTAGACTCACATGATGGCTCTAATGGTATCTCCTCATGCACATCCTCATCATGTATTGTTAACTCCAAATGAAACTCACCAACAACCTGTACTTCATGCTCATCTTTCTTCCCTCCCCCAACTATGCCTTTAAGGAGATCCTCATCCAAATCCTTGGGCTGGCTCTCGAACTTGATGGTGTAATAATCTTGAAAGGACAATGCTGCACATACCTCATCACCCAAGGCTAGATACTCTTGATATTGAGGCAAGTGTTGAAGTACTGCTAACCTCTTCAAATTTCCACTCAAGATCCTTTTCATTGTCTTCATGTTCTCACAAGCTGGCAAAGAAAAACCTTTTTTCTGATATACACTTCACCAACATCACACTGACATGCATTTGCATGTACAAGCATGCGTCAACAATGAACATGCACTTTTATTCAATTGTTATGTGCCCACAGCTAGCAAGGATCATGCTCTGATACCACTGTAATATCCCAAATACTGATATTCTCTATTGTTTTATTGTAGTGCTGACTCACACACTCAATCTTATACAAAGATACAAAATAACTGTGCATGCAAACTTGCCATGCAAAAATGCCCTAAAATGTAGCTGAATTAGGGCTAGGGTTTGCAGAGAGAAATTAACACTTACCACTGATATCTTGACTGATAATGACCCCATAGATAGCTGCATGCATAAATATCCGGATAGGTGGGCTAGTAGTGCTTCTTTCCTATGGTGTTACTGCCCCACTGTATCGTAAGCACCCTCCAGACTGAAGGTGACGTTTTTGTAGGAGAGCTCAGATACCCTCGAAACTTTGCAGAGATGATGGTCTTCCCCTCTTGGAGAGAATGGCCAGAGCATGCGGAAGATTTGTCCTCTCTATGTGCCCTAGCGAATTGAACTGACAGTTTGGTGTTCATGCCCTCAAATCCCTTTGATCTGCTGACAACTCCTCAAAATGAGCAAACGGAGAATTGGGAACCACACAATGCAATGGAATGACCTTGCTGAAGAAGAAGAAGCTGACATGCGGGAGATAAACTAGAAATCAAAGACCCAGTGAATACTTTGCGGTATCCAGCTAAATCCCCAGCTGCAAAACGTGAATATGCCAATAACCCTTTGGAATGTGCTGGATCTCCGAATACTGAAGTATATGATGAATGCTGTGGATAAACCTAGATGATCTATCCCAATAAGAGACTAGGGCAGATATCTCATTGCCGAACCCTCGCTAGCTGAAGACACCGTCTCCAACCCCAACTGCCGCGGCTGCACGTTGTGCTGCTGCTCAAACTCCAAAATCAATCAACAATAATAATAGATATGTTCTTTGGTCCAATAACCCTTCTAAAATAGCTTAGCATGTACTTTTAGGGTTTGCGCTTTACTTTTGCATGCATGCAATTCTAATTTCTCATTGACTTTTAAGACTGAAGAAATAAGGCCTGCATGCTTCACATGCTTTATGATAATAACTCTGATGGCCCTCTTTACTATACTGATGATTGAAGAATTGTCCTAATATGCTCCTGGTATTAAAGGCCCTCGGTCAATTCCTACTGAAAGATCCGTACAATCGTATGGACATGTATGCGTAGCCTTATGGATCATTTCCATGTAGTTGTATGGACGACTTGTATAGCATGCAGCAAACTGCATGCTGTTTTCTCAGGTTTTGGTAGGCAGTTTTCCGTAGTAAGTGTGCAGATTTGTTCTCTTTGAGTGTAACATACAACTGTTAGTTTGATAGTTTGTGGAGGTTTCCTTGTAAGCTTTGAATTATTAATGAAAGGCTGGTTTGAAGGAGTAAATAATTTGTGTATTGACTCGAGTTTTGCTTTTGCTGTTCACCGTTCAGCTATATGTGGGACTACTGTTGTGTTAAAGAATTTAATTTCCGCAATTAAATAACAAGTTTGTGTTTAGTTGAGAACATAAGGACAGTAGTTATCTAGGGCTTGGAAACTTTAACATGCTAAACACCTTTTCTTGAAATGTGTTACCTCAAACATAAGAGATATCAACTATTTTCGCTCAAGCTCCTTGATTCCCCATTCATCTCATCAAGCCATCTCTGAGGTGCTTCCCCTAGAAGACTTTCCTAGTTTAATAGCAGTGTTCCACGGGGACGCGTTTCCACGTTTTCTGCGTCCCGGGGACTTGGGGACTCCTAGGCGAAACTTTCCCTCCCCAACCATGCCTCTGGGAATTTTTTTGTTGTTGTTTTCCCATTATTTTCACATTTTACAATTCCTACTTGGTACTACTTAGAAAATAAACTGATATATTTAGTATTTACATTGCACAATCAATAATATACATCAAATGAATTATTATTTTTGATATTTTATTTTATTTTTATAATTTTAGAGACGTCCCCACGCCCCCCCCGAATATCCGTAAATTTGGGGGTGGTCTCCACGCGTCCCGAATGTGCGTTTCCCCGCTCCCACATCCCCCCGTCCCGGAAACTTGGGGGAACATTGTTTAATAGCCATATTATCTCACTTAATGATTCTCTGTTCCCTTGCAAATCTTGTAAGCAAGTTGCATGATTCTTCTTCTTCCTTCATTGAGTTTCTGCATCTGTTTCAAATGCTATCCTATTTAGGCACCATATAATGATCCATTCACCAAGAAAGGGGTTTCATATGGGGTTTACATGCCAAATCCAGGCAGTTGTAGAAAGTTGGTTTTGTCTTAGTGTAGCATGTTCAAATCGTCAGAAGGTGATCATGAGTTAAATCCCAGAATTCATCAATTACAGACACAGTATGGTGACTGATTGCATTGGTAGATTGTGGAAACCTTGGCCTCAATTATCTAGAGATCTTGAACTTCTATGGTTCCCCGTCTTTGGCACTTCTTGCAGGAGGTTGTTTTTCTGTGTTTCTTTTGAGCATTTTGAAGCATGATGAAAGTCTTAAAGAGAGACTTTCTCTCAAGACATTTTAGGTTGAGAGACACATATGGTGTTGTCAGATCATGGTCAACACCCCTTTGCCAATATTTGATTTTGAGTTGAAGGAAGGTGATAAATAATAATTTCAGGATACACAAAAATAGTTTTCTATGGATGCTAAAATTTTGATGGATTCATACATATTTTGTATTCTGTTTTATGATAAAAGACAAACTGTCATTTCAATTAAGAGTCAAGCCTCCCTGTAACAGATCTTAAAGCTGCATTTACATAACTCATTGTCGTTGCCTTCTTTCATTTGTTCACATCGTGCATCAAAGGCTAATCAATATACATTTTTTCTGTTTTATTGTCTGGTATAAAGCACTCCTTTCTGAAACAGGCCAAAAACATCGTATTTATTTGAATCCAGACTGCTTGTATTATATGTCAAATAATGAACTGGGTTCACATTTAGTACATACATTCTTAAGCTGTTTTTAAGGCTAGATTATGTACCTTTTCTTTCTTTTCTGCTAGAAATCATGCCTGGACTTTCCAGGTACATCCAATTGCTTATTGAAGTGTTTTTCATTCATTTCTATTCGTTCACTTCTTTGATGTCAGCATGGATTATGTAAATCAGCAATCAGAAACTTGTTTAAATTTTGAATGGAAGAGAGTTGATTCTTCATTTGCTTTTCAAATTGTTTTGCTAACATAGGATTTTTAGTTTATTGAACGTATTGAATCTGTTTGCACAAATCATATTTTATATTTCACAATTTTGATATCAAAGTACACTGATGCTTCCAAGCTATTTTTTTGTATTCTGGTATGGTAGGATGAACCTCATAGTACAATGCAAAGCAGCATCAAGAAGCTCAAGAGAATGAGGAAAGGAGAGAAAGCCAGTGAATTGGAATATGTAGATATTCAGAAGCTTCCAGACAAAGTTTCACAGGTCAAGCGAGGGAGTTTACGGACTGGTTTAGAAGCAAGTAGTCAACAAAATACCATTGTAAGTTGGATGAGCCGGGAGGAAGTGCAGATTC
Organism: Pseudotsuga menziesii; assembly: GCA_001517045.1. Lineage (NCBI taxonomy): Eukaryota > Viridiplantae > Streptophyta > Pinopsida > Pinales > Pinaceae > Pseudotsuga > Pseudotsuga menziesii. Next base: position 239,132 of record LPNX010481336.1, read on the forward strand.
CAGACTTTGATAATCATAAGACTAAGGATGGTCTTTCTGTTATGGATGAAGATGGTGACAGTGATGACAGTGATGATGATGACAATGATGAGGATGAAGATGAAGATGAAAAACAAACCAGAGATTCAGGATTGAAATTTGTAGTGAAGCAAGAGGAAAGTGAGTGTGAGGGAACAGGATTTCAAGGACTAGAAGGACTGTCTTGTGTTTTGGAGGATGAGAAAGTTTTGGATATGAAGGTTGAGGTAAAGGAGGACCAAAATGATGGGGCCTTTCTACCAATAGTAGGTTCACACAGGGAAGATGTGATTGAAGGTAATAAAAAAATGAGAAAGAAGAACAAAAAGAACAAGGGAGGGAAGGAAAATAAAAGTTGCAAGGATTTAACTGGCAATAAGTTTTCTGGCTATGAGATTGGGCCTGTAAGAGGTCCAAATAATGTGTTGTCTTATAAAAAAGTTCCAAAAAAGGCATTTTGCCCAAAGGAGGTAAGGAGGATAATGGAATCAGGTGTACTTGACCTAAAAAATGCACAGTCACATACAATACGGAAAATTATAGTGTTTGCTTCTCTTGGAATAAGGCACGGGTGTGAAGATATGTATGATTTGGACTTCAATTATTTCACTATTTTAAGGAAAGGAGATCCCTATATATCTCCAAAGGATCCTGGGGTATGCGACTCTTATCTTAATAGCTCGACTTCACATATATTAATGTCTTTATGCTTGAAAATGCAAATGTTTCATTTCTGTGCTTCAGTGGGGGAGTTTCATCATGCTAGTTATTGCATACAATAAATTTGACTTGCACCTCCGTATGTTGAAACATGGTTGCATAGTTAAGTTCAGGGTTTTCTCTAATTTATTTTTGGACTTATTACTGTTGAACAATGGCTAGGTTAAAATGTTTAATTCATGTTAGAAGGAAGTCATTAAAGGTCATTCTAGTGTTGAAGGCACATTAATGCTCTCTTAAACTACTTGTAAGCTACATTTGGGCAGCTTCACTAAATTGGTTAACCCCTGCCATGTTTCAAAGATTTCCTCTTAGGGTTTCTGAACATATTTTTCACCTATATTTACTAATATTTTGTGATTTAATTGATAGGCTAAAATGTCAAATGTATGTTCATTGTTATCAGCATTTCATCAAAGATCATTATTATGTTAGCAGAAACATTTATTACCCTCTGAAACTGCTTGGAAACTACACTGGGGCAGCGTCATTAACTTTGTTAATCCTTTTCTGTCATTCTTGAAAGATTTCCTGTTGGGATTTCGAATATTTTATGATCTAATTGTGATGAGACTTTAGGTTTATTTTCTTGGGTTTCTCAACCATAGGGTCACCCAGAGTATTTTCTGTGTTTGATGGATAGATGAGTTCTCACAAGAATAAACATATTTGACATTGATATATGCATGATAGATGGGTCCTCCTGTGTCCCTTATGATTTGCAGATGAGGGTAAGGCTTGAAAATGTTCCTGAGTTGTTTCCTGTGGAAAGAGGGCATCCTGGGGACATCTAAGGGACATTCATGTCACAGGGGATGCTAAGATGCTCCTTGAACCATGTATGATTATTTGACATTGAGATTCATAACAGGATCAGATAATTTCGAGGCAGATATCAATGTCAATGAAGGGCTTACTTTTCTGGAAAACTTAATATATTTAGTTTTTCTGGTATCCTGACCAGAGATGCTTAGCACTATATATGCAGGAGACTCTTAGGTTCCGAACAAATATTCTCCAGCCTCCCATTAGATCAGACACCACGCAGAAGATCACGACATTTTTCAGAATGCTCCCACCAGCCATGGGTACCAAGAGACCAACCAACACAGATACTGAACCAGTTTCTAGATCAGCAAGGATCCGTGGCACTGTATCTCATCCCTCGAGATCCCAGCAGTTGACCCATATCAGATCTCCCCCTGAGAGACGGGCTAGGTCCTCCAGACCCCAACATCATACAAGGCCTTCCCGTCGGCATCCCAGCGGACAACATGCATCCCCTACCAGCTCCTCCTTGGTCCAACAGACCTTGTTGAACTTCCTTCAGTCTTCCTCACTCGGCCTCGGATGTTAGGAGTAATAGACCCCTCACGGCCCTGAGATCCAACATCCCATGGCGAGGTTCTGGATTTGTGGCTGCGGCCGGAGCTTTCTCAAACTTTAGCTTAGCTCGCATTGTTCACTTTTACTTTCTGCATTGTATTTCTTTCTTTTAAAGGGAGACCTTTCGGTCCTCCGCACTTGTACGAACATCTTTGTAACTAGTAGTCCCGTTGACCTATTTTGTGGTCATTAGTTGGACATTAATAAATTATCTTATCTATCTTATTGTATCAAACCTTGGGTACAGAATGAAAAATTGGGATCATGAGGAATTGTCCATTAACCGAGTTTTGTGATGTCCTCTCCCGCTTGATCGTGACATGTGGATGACTTAGTAGCCTATCTGACTCCCATAGACTATAGTTAGTAGAGTCGGGGAATCACTGTTGAAGTTTTAGGGTTATGGCAATTTTAACATAAGAAATAAGCTTTAATGCATGAACAAAAATATAAAACAAGATTTAGAATAGTACTGCTCCAATCAATTTAAGCTACACATAATTTTCATCACTTTCAACTTTAACACTCCATTGGTCACTGCGTTAAAGTTGGTCCTCGAGGTGATTCAAAAATGCCATGTACAATAACAAAATAAAATAATGTACAGGAGATATCAGCAGAATCATAACCATTATTTTGAATTAGCCTTATACTCAGATATTTTAGGTTTGATCTTGTCAACGAAGGGATAAGTCAACTAGGTAAACAAATGACGTACCTCGAGAGAGAGGGTTAAAGCAGACATAAACAGACCTCATATTCTTAGTCAACAGGAAGATAAACTTCAATCAAATGCACAGGACCATTCACGCTGAGTAGTGACAAAACAATCACGCTGCAAGGGAGAACAATTGGGCTGCAACGGAGAAAGATCATGCTGCTAGGATAACAGTCAGCAACAAGGGAGAAAGATCACGTTGCTATAAGGGAGAGCAACCACGTTGCTGCAAGTCACATGGAGCAACAACACACAGTCACGCAGGCAGAGACACAGTCACACTGCAGGCGGGTATGTATACAGTCACGTTTGAGCAGGTATACAGTGATGTTGGGCGAAAGAATGAGATACAACCATACTAGGGGAGAGACCACCATCACGCAGGAGAGTCACGTTGCAAGTGATCACGAGGAACAACAGTCACACGGATGTGGAGGGAGAATGCAGACACAAAAAGGTCATGCGGAAGTGCATCACACGGAGAAACAATCAGCATCATGCGAAGGTGCAATCACATGTAGAGGTCACGCGAAGGTGCAGTCACATGCAGATGTGTGCTACTGGAGCAAGGTTCACGCTGTAGGTGCGGGCAACGGTGGAATGGTCACGCTGCAGGAAAAGAGAACCCAGCCATGCTAGCGGAATGCCGTCATGCAGATGGAAGAGCCAATGTAGAGTCGCGCGGATGAAAGAGCCAATGCATAGTCACGCGAAAGGTAGAGAGGTGGCACATGAAGGACCCAGTCACGCTAGGGTAGAACAAATGCTCAGTTTGCTCAATCATGCTAACAGAGAAAACACGGTTACGGGCAACAACACCCAAACAACGAGATACGATATTTCCTTGAATTAACTTGAGGGATAACCTTTTCTTTTATAAAGGTTAGGGTGATGAATAAAACAATGTAAATAAAACAATTAGGTTGACTTAGGAAAATAAAGTGGTCCAAAAGGTAAAACAATAAAAGGTCCAATGGTTTTATAATAAAATCATAAAGTAAATAGTCCAAAGGTTTTATAATAAAACCATAAACTATTAAATAATGAATGGTCCAATGGTGCTTTAATAAAACCATAAAGTAAATGCACTTAGGAGTGTACCAAAAAATAAAACCCACAAGGTAAGAGTCATCATAACAAAGGTACACACAATAAGAGTGCTAGGACCAAGTAAGATAAAGGACCAAGAGTCAACCAAAGGGGGTCACAATAAGACAATCGACAGACCCGCAAGATCAAGGTGAACCATAAAGGTGGACAAACAAGTCCTTTTACCTAAAGGACCAACAAGACCAAGGGCCTTAATCTTTTCTCTCTCTCAAGGTACATTGCATATATTTATCATCACTGTATAAGGGGAAGATCCGAACTGGATGGTACGATCTTTTGATCCTCAATACTGCTCCTAAGGGTTAGGTGCTAGTGACATCATCAAGGGGTGGCTAGTGACATCATCAAGGGGTGGCCAGTCCATTGAGAAACAACCTAGCAATAATCGATTAAGAGAGAGGACATCATCTTGGTCAATTGACCAAGATTCACTCGGTTAATTGATCAGGGTTGCTCCTGTAGGAACTGCTTGGTCCTAGACCAAGAATCTGCCTGGTCCCATACCAAGAAGTCTCTGTCTCATCCTGCAAAATCTGCTTGGACATTGTGTCCAAGAACTTGTCTAGTCCCAGATTAGAATACCCTAGAGACAAATAGGGGCCCTAACCATATGTTAGGGACTTTTCCATGGCATCAACTTGCTTGGTCCCAGACCAAGAACCCCGGGAGACTACTGGGGGCCCTAGGGTACCTTCTAGGGTCTTACTCTGCCCTAGCTAACTGACTAGGGTACCATCCTCGATGAGAATTGGTCTCACAACTGCAAACATCTTGGTAACTGACCAAGTGCCTCCATTCTTAAAGAATGGCTCTTAGCCCCATGTTGACCTTCAGTCCCAGATTTAATTACGTTGATCAATTCTTGGTAACTGACAAGGTGCCTCCATTCTCTTCATAGAATGGCTCTCGATGCTGCTCTGAAATTAATCGTCACTACTAATGTCACTTAGGTTAGAAAAACACTTTTATATATAAAAAAATTACTATTAATGGAATAAACTAAATGAGGATGGTATGGGGTGTTCCATGGTATCACCCATGGTATGAAACTCCAGAGGAAATTAAAAGAAAGGGCAATGCCTCATTTGATTATCAGGTGTTTTAAAGTAATTTCTTGTGGAGAGCTCACATAAGCAAGGTTTTTCGTTAGGGGTTTTTGAAAAAACCTCTTCCAAATTTGGTTTGTTTTTGGTGGTGAAATACCCATCCTAGCTAGACAAAGGAGGAGATCCAGTCAAGACTTCCAATTGATCTCAATTGGCATTCAACTACATCTGCAATATATTGTTGGGCAGATTCTTTGAGGGCCGATTCACCTTCGTAGCATCATCACTGGCACTTGGGAGAAATCATAGCATTTGATGAGGCCATTCTTTGGTGCAGTTGAATTCCTTGGTAAGGTCATGAACTTGAGGGAATCATGGCACCCTTTTGAGGGGCCAATTCCTCATTACTGTACTGTGGGCATGATTGAGGAAGGCTGAGTCATTTCCTTGGAGCCGTGGCTCTCAGCATTCATTGGAGGGCCGAACTCCCTTGTGGATCCGTGGAGGTAAGGAGAGGGGATGCCAATGGGTCAACCCATTAATTGCTGACAATAGTGAGAGGCCATTAGCCTTAGCAAGCAACCACATCATCTTCGGAGGAAGCCGTGGGTTTGTGGGAAGGCTGCAAACATCTTGGAGTTGAGCTGGAGGACCGTGGGCCTGTCAAGGCATTCTCGCCGTTTTTTAGCAAGCTTTGACTATTGTAGTGAAGATCGTGGGGCATTGGAGAGGCCAAGAGACACTTGAAAAGGACAATTGCCAGCTGTAGCAGAAGTTCACAGGTTTGAAATCATCTGAAGAATGACAAGTTAGTAGTAGAAGAACCGTGGCATATTCCTGGAATTTGGTAGTTTATTGTTGCATGGTAGCTGTTGTAGCAGCCATAGAAACTTGTATTGTTCCAAACTTAATAAACTTTCCATATTTTCTCTCTCCTATTTTTGGTTGCTTGTGAAATGTTTATTTGAGTATTCATGCAAGGGCTAAATAAGTAACATGCAAATTGTTTGACAAAATCCCACACCCAAAACAATATTTTTGGCCTATAATTACATTGGGGATATTTCACTGGTATCAGAGCTGGTGGTCTTGCCAGCCTGTGATATTGATGATTAGGGGTCATGGAGGAGTACTCTTCCCAGGATCATGATCATCATCAGAAAAAGAAATGGGAGATAGGAATGATAGAGAGAAGGTGCCAGAGGAAATCACCAGGAGCATCCTAAATGATTTGGCAAGGGGGCAGCAGTAGTTGATGCAGATGATTACTCAATTTCTCACCACTACTCAAGCCAACCAAAATAATAAACATAATGGTGGGAACAACGATGGTTCAGGGGGCTCCAATAAATGAAATGGAAACCATGCTGAGAGAAGTAATACCAATATTCCTGTCCAGAACAATACTTGGGCAGCTAGTAAAGTGAATCCCAGACCTTCTTTTCCTCAGTTGCTGGAGGAGTAGTTGGTAGGCAATCCAGGGCAGACACTGCCGGGTGACAGTTTTAATGACTACTTGAGGGAGTACCAGTCCCTTGGGGCAGAATTTCACGCCGCAATGACATTACAAGAATTTTGCAATATCAAATACAAGAACAAGCCTAGGGATTTCCACAGAAGCCAGTAGAATTTTGATTTACAGTGGAAGGTTGGGAAGCTGACTATCCTTTCCTTCGATGGGTCCAGTAAATGCAGCTAGAGCATGGGTTCTGTTACCGGATGAACTAGCAGGGCTAGTCACTGGCAAGCATATAAAGGAGTAAGTGGCCACTGTCATGTCACCTTAGTCATTTCTCCAAACTACTTTGGAAGTCGAAACCTCCTAGGGGTGAGCCCTAATGCAAGTCTGTAAGGACACTATAACACCAAACGATATGTTCTTTGAAGATGGTTAGTGACCAGTGCCTTAATGGAGTCAATCTAAGAATGAAGAAGACATACTATACGTATGAATATGAATAATGAAAGTGTAGTTAGTACATCCACTTCAGTAGTGCATTCGTCAGGATAAGCAAATAACCAATTCATGCATATGTCATATAACAAGTGTAAAACAAGTGTCATTCATTAGCAATTACATCACAGGTATAGCATCCCAAAGTACAACAGTATTAGCAGAGGTACAGCAATAGTGAATGACGTGAATTCAATGATATATCAGTCTTGTTAATGCTTCCCAAACCATTCACAAGTGTAACCAATTGAAAGGTGTAGAATCATAAATTAGCAGTGCTTGTGTCAATCGTGAGGACAGCTGTAATCGTCCACTATTCAAGCATGTACTCAAACTTCATATATGCAGGAGTATATATTATAAATATAGGCTGATTATGAAAACAAAACAGTAAGTATGCTTGCAAACAAGGTCTGAAACAAAATGATCATTTACAATTAGCCATAGAGTATTAGCAAAAGTATAACAATAATTGGAGTTTAAACTATAATCATATCCCAAACAATGTCTGTATGTACAGTTTCATATATGTGTGCAAACAAGGTTAAAATCAGTCCTTCATTTAATAACAAACTACACTAATAAAAAGCTAACCTTATAACCAACTTTTAATGTGTTTGTGAGTGTTTGCAGGTTGAAGAGTGTATTAGGAGTGAGGCTGTTGAAGGCTTCAAACATGCTGAAATTTATTGCAGCCTATCAATGTAAGCCACTGTAGGCTTCTCCAAGGAAACCCATGGCTCACAAGGGACCGTGATGAGGCAGGACTGAGGTTAAGGGTGACCACAGGGTGATGCCAAGCCAAGGGAGAGGGCATTAACAGAAGTATGACAGTTGTTCCAAGACCAATGTATGACAGTAGTAAATCAATCAAAGAGATAAGAACATGATTAACAATATTACTTACACCTTCAACCAATTTCCCCATCAACCTTTATGCATTAAATGTAAGCTATCAGGCTGTATGTAAAGTTAATTTTAGGCCTCTTATGATGCAACTTTCAGACCTAAAAGAGCAGTCTTTGATGCACTAGCAAAAAAAATAGAAAACTAACTTTGTGTGATTTGCTTGTGTAGGTAAAAAGTCAAAGGAGAGGACTGTTCATATTATGACAGTCTGCAATTTATTGCAGACTTGGGACAACAGCTTAAAGGGCTGCTAACAGGTTGTAAAGGGGTCTGCCAAAATCTGACCAAGCCTTGTATAAGGCTGGGCAAGGTGGAGAGATGGAGGCCAAGGCCTTAGGGTAGAAGAGGAAGGGCGGCCGAGGGTTTTGGCTTGGAAAAAAGACTGTTTTATGGCAGTTTTAGGGTTTTAGGAATTTTTATATTTTTAGGGCCTCCTAAAATTTCGCCCTAGGGTTTCTAGGGACAAATAGGGCAGGGCGAAATTGTAGGACAGGGCCAAAATTTCAGGAAGGCCAAAAAATCAAAATTTTTTTTTTTTTGATTTTCTAGGGTTTTAACTTTTTTAACATAAAATTGCAGACCTACTTCTAACTCTAATTTTACCATGAAAATGCAAATTTACACATGCAAATGCAAGATATTTGAAGGAAAAGAGGTTTGGGGACAAGGGTTTTAGGTTTTAACCTAACCCTAGGGCATCTAAGGAGGTGACTAACCTTCCTTTTGAGAATCCTACCCTAGGTTTGACAAGAAAACCAAAAGGCCAAAGGTTCCAAGTCTAACCCTAGAAGGACTCCTATGAGGGACGTACTTCTACAAACTAAGGTGACTAAAGGTTGAAAAATGACCTAGCCAAGACAAAATGCAGCTCTAATGTCTACCATTCAATCCATAAACATACATCATTCATCAACATTTAACAAAGAGAGCTCAAGAAAAACCCTAGATACCTATTTGTGCACGTGTTTAGCCAACAAATCATAGTACCACCTTTAGCAAGAGCATGGAACCAAAGAAGCTTTAAGAAATTGCCATCAAAACCCAGAAAAGGTCTTCCTCAAGAGGGGCGCATCACTTCCAAAGAGCCCTAGTTGGGTAAAATAAGTACATAGTGTTTGATCCCACTTGTCTTGTGTTAAAATGAAGCGAGGAGAAGTTTATTTATACCCTCTTGTACTCACTTTACAAAAATATCCAGGCCTACATGCCTTAAAATGTCAATTAGAAATTATAAAATGTCAACTTAAAATTATAACATAAAATATTATAAAAATAGCCTAAAGTAGGTTTATAGTAGGCTACTTGGGGTATTTTCCCCCTAGGTGCCAAAAACTGCTAAAATGAGCTAATCACTCCGAACGAAAGGTTGGAGTGAGCTCGAAGGAGGGCGTCATGCCCCATCTAACCCCAAAGTGCTGTAAAGTTAGTCCTTCAATGCCCCCCTCAAAGCAACATGTACGGCTGGAGGAAGGAGACGTCGTCTTGAGGAAGGAGACCCGGGAGAGAAGGCGCTAGCTTACTGAAAGGCCAGGAGGGTGTCCAAGGTGGCTATGAAGAGAGACTAAGGTCTCGTAGTTGAAGCAAAGGCCACCAGAGCAAGCAAACAAGGTGTGGGGTCATGTGACCTAGTGATCAACCCCTAGGAGCCTCGAACACCAACCCCGGGGTTAAAAACCCCAATAAAGGGCAATCATTAGTGCCACTAAGCCATAGTATTCCTAAAGGAAGGACCAAAGGGCCTGATCATGACCACTACTACTGAATAACAATCATCTTAGTCGAAAAAATGGCCTCTCTCTTTACCTGGGGCACATCTAAAGGTGCATTGGGTACATGTGCTGCGTAATAGGTTCAAAAGTTGGACACTTATTTCCAACTCAATCCCATGAAGGAGGCGGAAGCGATCAAATATGCTACCTTGCATTTGGAAGGAGATTCCCACGAGTGGTGGTACCATGGGATATAGACACTTGGGCATGCCGACATCACATCTTATGGGGATTTCATTGAGAGATTGATAAACCGATTTGACAAGGACTCTGAGATCCACTTCAGAGATTTGGCATAGTTAAGACAAACATGCACTTCGACAACATATATTACAGAGTTCCAGAGATTGACAGTCATGGTGACGGATATCAAGAATTGCTAGAATAGATTAAGGAGTAAAGAGAGTACGAAAAGTCGCAAGAAAAAGTTCAAAAAGATTCAATATGATAACAAGCTATTAGAGAATAAATTAGAGCAAATCTTGAAGGAAGCATCCAGACTCTCAGTAAAACAAACTCACGTTGGGGAACAAGAAGTCAATCTAATAAAAAAAAAACAATAAAAACTCCTTATCGACACCCAAATTATAAAAATCATTTTGACCAACGACAGGGTCAAAATGAACATAAACAGAGGAGTTATGATTTAGAAAAAAAAAACACAAAATCAACAAACTAAGCAAAAAACAAGAAGTTCTATCCAACACAACGGTCAACAAATAGTCCCAATGAAGATAGATCTTGGATGGACCACATCTCACTCGATGCGACATTTTTTCTTGGGAATTCGTAACTTATATCGTTGCGTTTCGTCAAGTGTCAGAGTTACTAAACACAAAAGATTGAGGGATGACATTGCAAGCAAGAAATCAGATGTAAGCCTTGTCTTCAATAAAACTTTGAGGACAAAGCTTCCCTTAAGGGGAAGACAATGAAATGAACAAAAAATAAAATAAATATGCATTAATAAGTATTAATAATATTGATAAATTAATTAAATAATTAAATGAAAAGGTAAATAAAGAGGCACCTTATGAAAGGTGGCGTCTCATCACCAAGGCAACCCTTGCATGGGTATTTATACAAGCATCATTTCTCATTGTAAATCATCATTATCTTATCAATCATATAATATATATTTTTTCCTTTCATGGAGTATCTACGTTATTTGCACTGGGCATTTGTGTAAGAAACGATTTTGTTGTTTCACCTTTTTAGCTAGATCCTTTAAACTTTAACATTAATGAATCTACTTATGAATAAATAAATCGTTTTGTAGATCTATCACTACGAAAACAAATAACCAGAACAAGAAAAGGTGATTGAAGAGAGAGGGAGAAAAGAGAAGGCTTGTGGCACGATGGAGAGACTTCGAGGCTTCGCTAGTGGGATTTCGGGGGACTATATTTGCAAGAAAAATGTTAGAGGAAAATAAGAAACAAGCAAGATCTTCCAATCATCCAACTAAAATAACCTGCACATCACATAACTATGCAAACCAAGATCAAGTCTAGAAGAATATATTAGAAATCACTATAAAACATTAAAAAAAAATGAAGCATTTGGTGAGATCTCTAAACATACATACTTGAGAGATTAAAACAATAAACAAATTGCATAATCTTCCTTACAGATTGATACCAATCTTTCAAGTAAGCTAGACTAGATGCAAAAGTAAAACAAGCAGCTCAAATACAAGTTACCTCCATTAAGATCAAATGATAGTTCATCTACTCATCAAAAGCAACACACAAGAATGACCTCCAGAGTCTCTTTATTTCTCAAAACAAATATGCAAATATTACAATAGCAAGCTCTTCCCAAGAGGACTCCAACTAGTTTGAAGAGAGGGAAAGAGAGCACTTGCTTATATAGCAATAGAAGGCGAATTGTCCCAAGAGGGTGAATTGCCACATGTGAGAGTGAAGATTAGTTGCTTGAGTAAATCATGGGATTGGATTGATTTTACAACAAGAGATGGGCACCACCTCTCAAAATTATTGGCTCCCAATGAGATATGCGCTACTCCTTTAGTGGAATGCGCCCCCTCCAAGTGGAGATCCAATCCTCAATCCAATCTTAACCACCAAGATTACCATTCCAGTTTTGGAGGAGCAGGTGAAAAACTCGAAAATTATACATCGTTTGTTCAGCAGTGCATAATTAACAAGGAAAATACACCTTGGAATAATTGAATTGATGTCTATGTCCTAGGAAATCCAAGTCCTTTACAAAAACATCATGCCAATACATCTTATTACAATATCCTACCGGGGTATGAACATGCAGAAAGAAAAAGAAGGGCCACTCAAGCTCTGATGGACTTCAAAATACTAATGATGAACACTTAAGATGTTCAAGCTTTGCCCACTCGCTTGAAAGTCCAACTAAGTAATGTTAAAGTTTTAGGGTTTTTATAAAAAAATTACAAACTTGCAAATTTAAACTGAAAAATAATACTGAAGTAAAAAGTACAGTAGGAGTAAAATTTTGACAATAACAAATATAATTTTCATCTCTTTCAACTTTAACACTCCCTTAAGGATCACTGTGTTAAAGTTACACAACTGAAACAAAACACATGTAAAGTAGCAGTAGTAACTAAACTAGACTAACACACAACATCTGTAAAAGATTTAACTGAGAAAGAATGTGAAACAAATCTAGTTGGACCTTCCTTACTCAGAAGTACTTTCAGATAGGCCTTGTCTCTTGGAGACAAGTCACCAAGGGAACAAATCTTTCCCTTACGTGAGGGCATGGACATACCTAAGAGAGAGATAAAGTGTTGTAGAATAGGTTTAGGTAGTTACTGATGGAAGTGTAGCAACTTAAGATCAAATCCAAGATGCTAAACAATTGTCGAATAGTGGAGAGCAGCCTCTAGCAAAGTAGCAGTTGTCCACACATGCAACAGTCCACTTAAAGCAACCCAATGTAGACAGTGACCTACTATAGTATCCCATACACAATAGTTTCCTCACCAAACAAACCACAAACAGTGCACGGTTCAGGAGTTTAGCTCATACACAGTCCATGATTAAGTGATATCCCAACAAACAGTCCAAGCTAAGGTGAAAACCTAGTATACAAGCCCACGACTCAGGTACAAAAGAACAAACAGGCCACGGTTCAGTTGACAGTAGGTATCGACACCCTCAACAGGTCACGACTCTCTCACAAAGGCTTACAACACCCTCAACAACCCTCAACAAGGTCAGGACTCCCTCACATAGGCTCACGACACCCTCAACAACCCTCAACAAGGTCAAGACTCCCTCACACAGGCTCACGACACCCTCAACAACCCTCAACAAGGTCACGATTCCCTCACATAGTTCAAAATAGTCCATGGGTCACATGTGAGGGAGAGAGGAAGAGAGGCATCCTTCAAGAGGAACAATTGCAACATAGAAACCCTAGACGTTAACCCAAAAGAGTAGCAACAAACCTTGGATCAGATATAGGTGAACAGATCTCAGATCTTGTCTTCAATCATCTCATAATGAGATATTTTACTTCTATTTATAAGCTTCAAAAGTCTTCTAGAAGGATCAAGGATCATCTTTCTAATCCTTAAAATTTTTTAGGGTTACTCAAGACGTCCTAGCTTTTAGGAGTGTTACCAAAATAAAACATAAAAATAATATTATGATGTCTTAGGATAGGTTACCAATGTCATGGCCAAGGTTAGGATGACCCAACCAACGAGGAATGCTAGCACAAGGACCAACAAGGGGTCAACACAAGACCAAACCAAACACAAGGCAAACCATAAGGTGTCACAACAAAGTGGGAAGAAGACAACCCTATTACCCACAAGTCCAAAGTGTACCAGCGGTTATCCACTAATTTTGGACTTGGTGGATTCTTCGATGAGCCGCCAGAGTATTGAACAAGTACACTTGTTCAAGATCAGAATTCAGAAGTACGCCAGCCTTTTTCTGGGAGGCTGTTCGGAATTTTTTGTAAAATACATGTTCATACCCCCTTGGGGAAATTGTAAAAAATGCCCTAGCATTTAATTTTTTATAAAAGGCTCGGCTTCTTGGACTTGGGCATTAAGCTGACTAGCCCAGACTGTTTTTTCCCTTGGTTATTATTGGCTGTTGAACAAACGACCAATAATTTCTGAGTTTTTCGCTCGCTCCTCCAAAGCTGGGGTAGTTGTCTTGATGTTTTGGCCTTGAGAAGTTATCAGAGCCTTCATGTTAGTGTTTTTCATCATGCTAGGAATTTTGATTGAGTCGTATTAACATGTACTAGGTCCCCCTCAGGTTTCGTTTGATTCCGAGAAAAAATAATTTTCTCCGTTTTTTAAGCCATTTTTTAATGGTTTAAATGAGAAATTTTAAAATGTAATAAATGAATGATCCGGAGTCCATTTTTGGCGTGGTTGGGCTCATTTTCAAGCCCGGAGCAACATCATTACACTAGGGTCCACTTTCACTAAGTTTCAACGGACCGAAGCATCCCGAAAGTCATCATTCAGCTAACTGAGCGCCAGAGTAGCATTTAAATGCTAAGTTTGGTCAAATATTTAAAAAAGTCAAATAAATGATTTGTAATGGTAGGGTGACTTGGCATGTGCGCCCCCATTAACTTACGATCTTATTCTACATGATTGGAGGTTAGACTTTGGATAAAATAATGATGAAGTTATGTATTATTTCATGGGAAAGTGACGTGAATATAAGATGCTCACGCTAGAGTGGAGCGTGATGGTGATGAGTGGGATTGGGGGACCCTCCCCACTTAAGAATTATATTATTTTATAAACCATGGTGATGTCACACTCATTTCATAGCTAGTGAATGTGGCATAAGGTGGTGACGTCAACATCATGAGGACTCGCGCTGCGGCTTATGTGGTTTGAGGTGAGTAGGATTGGTGGGCTCCACGATAAATATTAATGTTATAAACTATGGCGTATACCAAAGCGAATGGTTGAGGATGGTAACGTGAGGAAAGATCAAGCATGGAGCGTGAAGCGATATTACCAAGGCATGCGTTTTGATAAATGACGTGGTGTATCATGTGCTAATTCCATGCATGCGAGTTAGTAAAAGAAGAGGGTCAACCCAAGATTAGAGCTTGTGCTATTGTAGAAGATGGAGGAGATCATGCGTGGTGTATCGGGTGGAGATAGAGCTCAACATTAGATTGGAGTTCACGCTTGTTTGGTGGGTGATCTCCTTGATTTATGGCCACCACATGGCTCGGCTCTTAGTTTGTTGTCACTTCAGCTCTGGTTCAGCTCAGTTCAAGCTCACTTAACTAAGCTTGATCTCTGGTTCATAAATGCCCCCTTGGGGCTTGGTATTTTGTATAAATAGAGGTGCTTTGCACCCTTTTCAAGATGGAGATTTTGGGCATGAACACTCCGCCAAAATTATTGTAATATTTGTTTGAAGTTGGAATAAAGTTGTGACTTTGGAGGTCCGTGCACAAGTTATTGGAGTTGTGGATTCACATTGTCTTTGGTGATAGCTCTCTCACCTTGCTTTTTCAATTATTAAATCATTCTTCATTATATTCTCTAGAAGGGCTAACAATCTCGTTTATGAGTATTTTGTTCGGATTAGATATTGTTTGTAAGGGTTTTGCAGGGATCATTAGGGGTGAAGAACAAGCTTGAGATCAAGCTCTTCTTCATGAACCAATGGTTTTTTCCATCTAACTTCTTCATCTTGCAGGTCTTTCTAAGCACTTACCAATCCAAGAAAGAGACATAGCTGTTAGAGATTCTCCTTCCCTCCATCAACAAAGTTTCAAAAAACACATTTGGTTACCTGGATCTACGAACTTTCCTCTTCTAGTTGTCTTGTTTGCTCCTTGATCTTCTTGATTTCTTGCTTGCTAGCCTCTTCTTATTTGCCTTGTTTGGCTTGTCCTCCTCTTTTCTGTTCGCTGCCCCGTTTTTCAGTCCTCTTCCTTCACTTTTTTGCAGCATTCTTTACTGCTGTTCGCTCCCCCTTTTTTCCTCTTTTCCTCATTCATTTCAGTCTTCTTCTTGCTCCCTTTTTGCTCCATTATACCATCTCTTCTTTCCATGCATTTTTTTTACATTTAGTTTCATTTTCGAAAAAAGATTAAAGAAAAAATTGAAAGTTCAAAACTTGCATCTAGAAGTTGATTTGGCATATAGACTAGTTTGCTCCCTTGCATATAGATCACAATTTTCAAAGTCTAGAACTTGCATTAGGTTAGCTAGTTCCAATTTATTTCTTTGATTTGATTGACAATAACGGGTCTATGAGCTTTGTTGTGCTTTAGGTGATCAAAGAAGAAATCTGTAAAGGACAAGGAAAAAGAAAACTTGAAGGAGAAACCAAGAAGAAGTTGTGAACCATCACTCTCCTTTTGTAAAAGCCATTAAGGATTCTTCTATTTTAACTTTTCAAGTTTTTTTTTTAAAGGTTGAAAATCCAAAAGATTGTAACGGTTTAATAAAAGTTTCGTGAGTGGGATCTTTAATTCCCAACACCTGACCTCCCCCATTTGGGGAAGTCTTGCATTGTCCTTTGAGCAGTTTGCTTCCTCTTAGCTTAGTTTATTTCTGCTATTAGCTTAGTTTCATTTTGCTATGTCATTGTTTCGTTGTTTTACAATTTGTTGAGCTATCATGTGGTTTCAATTTACACGCTGATTGTCTTATAAAAAGAACCAAAGTCTCTTGAACTTGCAATAACCCAAGTCAAGAGCACTCTTTGTCGGAGAGCATTCCCATTGCATTATCCTTGCATCAAGCATGTAGATTAATTAAAGTCTCTTGAACTTCTGTCATAAGACAAAGTCAAGAGCACTCTCTATCAGAGAGTTGAACTGTGTGCTCATAATAATAAAATCATTCCAACTCACATTTCCCCACTTAAAATTTACTTCGTTGCTATCCCTCACCTAGTATGCTTTGCCGACCCTAAAAAGTTGGACTCATACTCAGAATGGTGATCGGATTTGTTAATCTTGCAAGTGATAACATAATAAAATCTTCACCCCCACAACCAACGCACCGGCGTTGTCAAAAGCATTCGAGTTGTTCTCAGTAAGGGTGCCAGAACCCCCCGTTGTCTAAGTTTCCCGGCTTGCTGGTTAATTTCTCCGAACACCTAGCTCGAGATACTGGACGGGCCGACAGGTTTCAAACAGAATGACTTAGATAACTTTTCCGGTTGGACTTTGATACCTTGTTCTCTCAGCCATAATAATCCAAGATCACTAAAACTTGATAAAATTTACAAAAAGCATTTGCAAAACAATCATACAAACATTGAACTCTTGTATCAAGCATCCCAGCACTACAATTTGTGACTCCATATCCATTGGATAAGACATTGGTCTGTTATTATTTTATTTTCATATCTCAAGTATATTGTTCAATATCTTATCATTATGGATGCTTTTGTTTAATTCAATCAGTGTTGTGTTTTATTTAAATGTCGCAAGCATATCTTTGTAATTTTTAAAGTTAAAACTGTGATCTTCCCATCAGAAAACTCCTAAACAACACCCATCCGCATCTGCAACCACCAAAAAAATTTAAAACATTGAGCCATAGAAACTCTTTGTTAGTGACTACCCCCCTTGGCTTCGTTAGGAGTTAGCCTAAACAAAGGAGCTAGGAGTAGGTGACAGTATCTAGCTCTGTGGTTGCCCCCAAGGCCACATCTCTCCCACTTTCTCAAGTGAGGAGACAGCTTTCATTAGATTTTTGCTGTTGGTGTGCATTCGGCGGACAACACCAGCAAAGTGGGAGGACAACCCTTTTACCCTCAAGACCAAGGTGTAGCAAAAAGGTGGGAGGACAACCCTTTTACACACAAGGAGAAGCAACCAAACTTTTATCACTCTCTCTCAAGGTATGTGGTCCACAAGTGTTTCAGACAATCACTGGAAGTTTTATCATCACCATATAAGGAAGGTCCAAACTGGATGATGTGATCCTCTGGTCCTCTTGACTGCTCCTAAGGGTCAAGTGCTAGTGACATCATGAAGGGGTGGCCAGTCCCTTGAAGAAACAACCTAGATAAACCATGTAGGAGAGGAGGGCATCACACATCATCATCTTGGTAACTGACCAAGATCCTCCTGGTTAATTGACCAGGACCTGCTTGGTCATAGACTAAGAGCCTGGTCCTAGACCAAGATGTCTCTGTCTGAACTTGTAGGATTTGCTTGGTCCTTTTGACCAAGCACTATCTGGTCCTTGACTAGAATTCCCTAGAGATAGATAGGGGCCCTAGCCACATGCTAGGGACTTTGCAATGGCATCAACTTGCTTGGTCTCGGACCAAGAACCCCAACAGACTGTTGGGCGCCCTAAGGTACTTGCTAGGGACTTAGTTTGCCTGGTTAACGGACCAGGAACCCTAGTTAACTGACTAGAGTGCCATCCTCTCATAGAATGGCTGTTGGAGCTGCACTATCTTTAACACTCCCTCTCGACAAAAGAGGCATTCTTAGCAACACTAAGCTTGCCTCGGAAGTACCCGGACTTCCTCGTGGACAAAGGCGTAGTCAACACATCGGTAATCTGTCTATTTGACAGAACATATTGCACCATGTTCTTGACATAGTGATACCTCTTCTCGATGTGTTATGACCTGTCATCGAATACAGGATTTTCTGAGAGCTTCAAACAACTTTGGATATCAACAAGAAGCTTGATCTCATAGATCCACTTGGAAGTTAAAACTGACTTCCCTTGAAGGTTGAGTATCACTTTCCATGCGTCATTTTCCATAGCATCTTTCCAAACCTGTTGTTTGGTTGTGTTGTCACCTAAGTTGCACTTAGGGCATTTCTAGTGAGCCGCTGAAGTCTTGAACAAGTCAATTGTTCATTGTCAGTGCTTAGAAGTTCCGTGGTTACATAAGGACTGGTTGTGGTTCGTTTTTTTTAATAAAATGCATGCTCATACCCCTTGGGGGCGTTGTAATAAATGCGCTAACACGACAAACTTTTTGTAAAGGACTTGGCTTCCTAGGAATGGGCTATCAATCCGATTATTCCAAGGTGTTTTTTCCCTTGCCAATTATGCAATGTTGAATAAGTGATGTATAATTTTTGAGTTTTTCACCGCTCCAAAGCTGGAATTTTTGTCTTGGTGGTTAGGCCTTAGGAGGTTATTAAAGTTCATGTGTCGATGTATATAAGTGTGTTAGACATTGTTTTTGAGTTGTATGGACATGTACTAGGTCCCCCTAGAGTTTCGTCTGATTCCGAGAAAAAATAAAATTTTCCCTTTTTAACGCATTTTTTAATGTTTTAAATGGAAAAATTCAAAATGTAAAAAAAGTGTGATCTAGAGTCTGTTTTTGGTGTGGTTGGGCTCATTTTCAAGCTCAGAGCAACATCTTTACCCTAACGGCCACTTTCACTATGTTTCGAATAGCTAAAACACCCAGGAAGGCGTTATTTGGCTAACAGAGCATCAGAATGGCATTTAAATGCTAAGTTATGAAAAAATGCACCAAAATAAAAAAAGTCAAAAATCATTTAAATTTTGATTGGGATGACATGGAGGTGGGTCCCCCATGCCATGCGACCCACTTCTAAGCATAATGGCAAGTAAACTTGGGTTGAAAAAGAAGCTACAAATTATTTCATGAGGGTGACGTCCAAGCTTGGAGCTCACACTAGCATAATGTGAAGGTGCAAGTGGGAGTGGGGTGGACCCCTCTACACATAAAACGTGTGAAATTAAACCATGGAATATGATTTCCAAGTGCAAGCGAATGGTGTAGTGGGGGGTGACGTCAACATGGGCTCACGCTAGCCTTGCATGCATGCGTTTGGTTTCAAGGTGTGTGGGTGACGTCAACTCTAAGGAGAGACCCACGCTAGCTTTTTAGTCGATGCGAATGGGGTGAGGGTGGACCCCTCCCCATTTTGTTAATATCCTCATCATTTAAAAAATTTGGTTTGGCCCAATGTTTGTGTCAAACAAACCTTTCTTTAATTTGATCATTCACTCCAAAATTCGTACTTTTGCATGAGGAGATTGGAAGCTTGAACATGTGGAGAGTTTGGTGATTTGTGGGTGTGTTGGCAGGTTAGTAAAGGTTGTTCGAGTTTGGTGAGAGAGGTGTCAATCACCTCCTATGTTCAACTCAGTCCAGGTTTAGTTCAACTCAGTTACACTCTGGGTTGATCTTCAGTTGGTTGGTGCCCCCCCTAGGGCTAGATTTTGTTATAAAAGTGAGTTCTTCTTCATTTGGTACGAAAGCAAGGAACCTTTGCTCACGTAATCTATTTGTTGTTATCATCTGAATAATATTGAGACTTTGGAGGTCCATTGGTGTTCATGTCACATGGTGAATGGTGTATGCTTATTGAGGTAATCTTGTTTTAATTTGTTTATGCTTGATATCGAATTGGCAATCAGTCTAGCTTTAGAGGGTTCTCTGAAACACATAGGGTAAATATTTGATGCTTCAAGTTATTTACTTACATTTTGGCTTCTTGAGATTCAAGAGTAGCACTGTTTATTAAGTTGTATTCATGTTCTTTTGGTTTCCATTGGTTGATTGTACTAGATTTGATCCCTTTTTGTGCAAGTATGAATAAGTTTTTTTAGGTTGCAACTTTGGAGTCAGGGGAAGAGCTAATTTGCATTGCCCTCTTCTTCAAATCTTGAAAAATCTACAAATTCTTGTGCCCATCAGTACCTTCAAGTCTCAGAAAGATTCAAGCTTGAGCAAAGCTTTTCTCTTCTTCCTCTCTCAAACCTCAAAACTTTTCCTTGGTTACCTGTTGAAGCAAGCTTTTTTCATTTAAAAAAAAAGTTTTACTAGATCTAAAGCGCATCTAAATCATAGTTATAAGCCTAGATCTAGTAGCGATTACTCAGTACTTTAAGCCCCAAAATTTTCAAATCTTTGCTAGTACTTAGTATTGTAATTTTCTTATTTATTATTGCACTAATCCACTAATTTGTAAACTTTTAACTTGCTGGTTTTTAGCAGGTTGAACAAAAAAGAGAGGGTTTCGTTGCCAAAATTTGTGCTTTAAGCCTTCCGAAGCACCCGAGATCCAACATACTCCCCCCCCTTCTTCATTCCCCTTCTTTCTCGGGCAATTTGCAAGCCATTTTGACCAGTTTTTGAGGGTCAAAAGGCAATTCTTTCTCTAAAAACTAGTATTGTAATAAATCATAAATAAAAGCAAGTGGGATTACGGCTCCCACAACCCTTCTTCCCCCATTTGGGGAAAGCCTGTTTCTGACCATTGTGTGATTATTTACTTTTTTGCAAGTTTTTAGATTAAGTTAGTTTTAGTTTGATTATAACGTAATCAATAAAGTCTTTATTTCTGTTGGTAGAACTAATCCGACATTGCTTTACCGAATTACCTAAGAGAATCCATGCGATTGGGGAAAAGATACTCTTTGCCATAGGAAGTAGTGCAGTGTTCTTGTAATTTATTTTCCTTTGATGCATCATTTTTGTATTTTGGTTGTGAAAAGTAATACTAACCCAACATTGATCTACCGAATTACCCAAAAAGCTTGCTCGTTGGGGAAAAGATATTCGTTGCCGTAGTAATTAGTCTCACCACCTTTACTCTTCTTGTCTTACAAAAAAAACGTTAATAAAATCAATCCCTCCCTGCTTTCCCGATCACGATTCACTTGAACCAAAAGAGATCCTTGGAGGTCACTTTTCTTCTTTTAAAAGAAAACCACTTATAAAATCTTTAAAATCTTTTAGACTCTGTTGTGTATGCTCTGCACCGCTGCGGTTCGTCCGAACAGTTGGCTGCATCAAAAGCAACGTGGGTGACTAGATAAATTAGTCTTCACGCCCCAATTAACCTCCTAGGCGAAAATCCAATGCCTCGAATTAATCCGTTGCAGTGGCAAAATCCACAAAGGAAGTGGGAACAACTGGGTAGCGACCTCTAGACACCGTTAGGCTACACCCTTGTTGGTGTAGTGTTGAACATGTCTTAGAAAATCCATCCAGCCCACATATTCCTTGCAGGGATCCACATTGGATAACGTTTTTGGACATACTCCTCGTACCTTCGGGTATATATGGAGTTCTCTTTTCCCCTTAAGTTAATCAACTCAACTCCAAATTAATTTAAAACTGACCAAGAGCACTTGCAACATTTTTCTTTCAGCAAAGCAACAACACTTTATCTATTGACTCCATTTTGGCATTGGTCCTTCATTTTGATATAATCATCTGTTTCCATATGCTCTATATATCTTGATCTGTATGTTGTTGTGATTTAAATTATGTTGCAAAATCTTGTGTTAAGTATTGACTTTCATCAAATTCCTAAAAAATTGAATCTTCACCATCATTGCACTAAAGCCTTAAGAACCTTAGCAACTAATAGGGTATACCCCTTTGGCTTTGTTAGGAGTTGGCTTAAACGGAGGATTCAAGAACAAGGTGACAGCCTTGACTCGAGACTTGCCCCCAAGGACACACCGAGTGGCTTGAATATTTATGCCACGTTCCCCCCCCAGGTGTGTGAAAGGCGACAACATTTTCTGGCGCCATTGCTGGGGATAAATCTTTTTATTCTCGGGTTATGATTTTTTCTTTTCTTTTTTGTTTTTGCTTTCTTTGATGAATGTTTAGATTAAGTCTTTATTTTTCATCTGGCGACTCCACTAACCTTTTTCTTTTGTTTAATTTGTTCTAAAGAAAAGCAAAAAATTATTTTTTGTGAGAAATCTTAAATGCACATTTTTTCTCACATGGCGACTCCATTGAAGGGATAAAACCCTTGCTTCTCATATAAATTGTTGAGTTTATTGTGTGTAGAGATGAGCCCATGCAACACATTGAAAAACTTTAAAGCTCATTATTTGACAACTCCTCCTGTTAAGTATAATGTCCATTCCATGGTTATAGCGAGTGCATGCTTCTGATGTCCAATATGGATGATGAAAGGAAAGTCTGGTGCTAAATTAGCCAATAGGTTCCATCCCATTGATTTTTCAGGCATTCTGGGTTTTCCTAATGATGATTTTGATCCAAGTGATGTATTTGAATATACCCAAGACTTTCATGGAAATGGTAATTCAACCATCCTACACATCACATCTGTCATCGATGTTTTGGTTAAAGCTACCATTTACCATGAAGATCGCATGATGGAAATATTTGCTTGCACTTTGCATGGGGATGCATTTGAATGGTTCTCTAAGGAGCTTCCTAGTAAAAGCATTACTTACCTTTTACACTTCTTTGAGATTTTTCTTAAATAGTGGTGTCATGATGATGGTGATATTAAAAAGATTATGGCAATGCTTCCCATTGAAGAGCTTTGTTATCACATATATAGTAGCCGGGCTACCATATTCTATTTTTCAGATACAGTACTTTTTTCAGCCAGATCTCCTACATATGAGATGCTGAGATGAGCAGTTTTGACGGATCATTATTTTATTTGTGGACTATTGTACACTCCCATGTTAGGACTGAGTCTCATGACACTCAGATTTGAGGACCGATGTAGCCATTTAGTCATTACAGAGTAGTTATTGATGCCCAGTTTTATGTCAGTACTTTCTCATTGGACAGATGATGGTTCAGATGGATTATATGCATGATTATGACTCAGGTTTTATTATATTGTGTTATGGTTATCATTTGCTTTTATACTCATCTTTGTGACATGTATTAACATGTAGTATCATGATCTGGCGGTCATAATTATATGGACTTGGATGTATTTGTATTATGTATTGATGTCCTACTTTGACTTTGAAGTTCCTGATCTATACTCATTGGTTTTACCTTCCTTAGGGAGAATAGAGGTAGTCATTCCCACCATTGTTTTGGCTTGCTAGTGTTGGCTTCATCATTCATTGTCTCCACCCATCCATTACCTTCTAGTTTTGTTTTTAACCCGACTTACTACTTGACTTATGGCATGGAGGACCTTTTTCCCCGCTAGAACCTTTGTTGGACAAACCTCCCTGTGTATATTGTGTCTCGGCTCTGAGTTGGTGACAGAACTTGCCTTTGGTGAGTTGGATTGTGTGCCTAAATCATTCTGGTCGGTTGTCCCTGATGTTTGGCACTATGCAGAACTCCCCTTGGTCACTTGAGATGTTGTTGGCTAAAACTGAAAGCTCATGTACGACTTATATTGGAAATGTTTATATGCGCCCATGGAAAATGAAAATGCTAAAACTATGTTTCTTAACATATGTGAAAAAGGGAGGGGCGGCAGGTGCGGGGGGGATCCTAGTGGATCCCGGAGGACAAGTGGAACATCGATTCGCTTGGGGTCTTGGATCGAGAACTAATAATGAAGCAGA
>LPNX010481350.1:0-16991 GCA_001517045.1 Pseudotsuga menziesii
AATTATTAATGGAAGATTAAATTACTCTACGTGGACACGAGCCACTTATTAGCTTCTTCAAATTTTTAAGGTCACACAGTTCATTAAATGAAAAAATTCGCACATTAAATGACATCAGAATATTTTTAAAAAAATATCACTATGAAGCCAACATAATATTCTACAATTTGTTTTCTTACTGCAAGTCAAAATTCACATGGCATATATGCGTTTTGAGGGCTTCTATCTAGCACATGAGTAAAAAATCAGGTTTTCATCGCCAAATTTGGCCAAAAAGTGTTACCCATCTTCATGGAATCACCCCTCTATCAGTTCACTATAAAACATGTAATCATTCATTCTCAGATATAAACTTTTAACACAGTAAATAAAAGACTGTAGAACCTGTTTAAAGCTGGATGAAAACAATGTTGGGAGGCCGTTCCTCCCTACCAACTCCTAGAGAGCACTCAAACAACATCTTGTTAGGACCCCCGAGCCTGTTCCTGGTCTCCTTGGCTGAGAACTAGTTGAGCAAGCAACAAAATACTAGTCCAGTGACTAATTACTAACTCTGCACTCAGCGACAAGATCCTTCAGCTGAATAAATGTGTACTAGATCACTTTCTGCAGTTTACTCCTCAAACATATTCCACAAATTCCCTTCCCAATGAAATCCTCTTAAGTACATTCACCTGAATGGTTCTCTTCTTGGAATAAGCAGCCTTACCTCTCTTCAATGGGATTTTTTATTAAGATTGCCTAGGTCCTTTTTGGGTTAGTTGTCATTAATTGAGTCACCTGCTCTGATCCCATTTTTTGGGGGGATCATGACCCCAAATGTAGGGAGGTTGCCACCTGCAACATTGAAAGTGTTTGAGGATGCTGCCACTTGTCTATTTGCTCTCCACCCAGTCTCCTCTACCAACTTGACCAGTAACACTCTTTTTAACAGCTCTCCCAAGCTGTTGTCTCCACTTTTATTTATTTATAATTAAAATAATCAGAATTACATTCAATATCCTTAACTCTATTGAGTCATCATTTAAAACTTAGCATAAAATTTAGTATAATGTCTTGGAATAAAATCAAATAAGATAATATTATTTTGCAAAATTGGGGCATGTGACATACACACCCCGTTAGAACATAACATCATCCTCAATGTTATTTATTTTTCATTCTCATAATTCCCCTGGAACAGAATTGGATATGCATCCCGCATATTACTTTCCAATTCCCAGGTGGCTTCCTTTTTACTAAGGTGCTTCCATTGCACCTTCACTTGTGCAATGGTGCGGTTCTGAAGTGTAATCTTCCTCCTCCTGAGGATACAGCCCGGTTCCATTAAAAAATATTCTTCTGGTTCCACATGTACATCATTCTAGTTAACAACATGAGTAGCATCATGAACATATTTCTTTAAAATGGAAATGTGAAATACATTATGTACTCTTAAATTAGGTGGTAATGCTAATTGATAAGCTACTTTTCCAATCCTAGACATAATTTCAAATGGGCCACAGTAACGAGGTGCCAATTTTACACAACTCCCCAATCTTAGAGAGCTCTTTTTGGGCCTTACCTTGATTAACACATGTTCACCTACCTAAAACTCCTTTGGAGTTCTTTTTAAGTCTGCTTGACTTTTCTGCCAATCCTATGCCACTTTCAGATTTTCCTGCACTTGTTTTACAATTTCTTCCATTTCTTTTAATAGTTCTGGACCTAATACCAATCTATATACTGGATTACTCTAAGAGATAGGAGTATTACATTTACGTCCATATAAAATTTCAAAAGGACTAAATCTAGATGATGTTTGATAATTATTATTATAAGCAAATTCTACCACATGTAAATAGTCCTCCCATTTACTAGACCGGTCTTTCACATACATTCTTAATAGATCTTCTAATACTTGGTTTGCCCTTTAAGTTTGTTCATCTGTTTGAGGATGGAAAGAAGTACTAAAATTTAATGTGGTGTTTAACCCTTTAAACAAAGACTTCCAAAAGTTTCTTGTAAACTTAGGATCTCTATCTGAGATTATGACTTTTGGTACTCCATGTAATCAAAAAATCTGTTTTAGAAAAATATCAGCTATGTTTGCAGCTTTGTAAGTAGTTTTAACAGGTATAAAGTGAGCTGCTTGGCTTAACTTATCAACTACTACCATGATAGAATCATTTTGATTTTGATTTTTAGGTAGTCCAGTAATAAAATATAGACTAATTATCTCCCATTTCCAGCTAGGAATGGGTAATGGATGGAGCAAACCAGCTGGGTGTTGATGTTTAGTTTTTACTTGTTGACATTCAAAACACCTAGCAATATATTTTGCTACTTCAGTTTTCATATTTGGCCAAAAATACTCTTTTCTTAACATAGTTATAGTCTTTTGATAACCTGGATGACCTGAATATGGTGTTATATGAATTTCATCTAGAATTAACAGCTTAACTTTAGGTATGTTAGGTACATACATCCTATCTTTATACTGTAAAAATTATTTTTCATTTAAACTGTAACCTTTAATTAAGTTCTCTGCTGTATTTTATTTAGCTTTAGCTTGCAAATTCTGGTAAATTTCATCTTGTTCTATTCCTTCTTTAAGCTGTTCATCTAAGTCTGAAACATAGGTGTTGATAGCTACTACAAAATTCAACCTTGCATTCCTACTTAAGGTATCAATAACTTTATTTTCTTTACCTTTTATATGCTGAATTTAAAAATCATACTCGCTTAAGAAAGCTAACAATCTAGCTTGTCTGGCATTTAAATTTGGATGATCTAACAGATACTTCAATCCTTTATTTTCAGTCATTAAAACAATTTTTTTGGCAATTAGGTGATGTCGCCACATCTTTAAGGCATGATTTACAGCTGCTAATTCTAGATCATATGTTGCATAATTCTTTGCATGAACTTTTAACTTTCTAGACTCATAGGCAATAACATGCCCTTCTTGAGTCAAAACACCACCTAAGCCATCATTACATGTGTCAGTGCACACTACAAATTCCTTATTAGGATTTGTTATTCTTAAAATAGGTGCACTGGTTAAAAAAGTTTTTAACTTTTTAAAGATTTCTTCACATTTTTTATTCCAATCAAAATTCTTTCCCTTCTTTTGCAAGGAAGTTATTGGATTTTCTATCCTCAAAAAACCTTCAATGAACCTCCGGTAATAACCGGTAATGCCCATGAAAGATTGAACATCCGTCACATCCTTAGGAACCGGCCAATCTTCGATTGCCCTTATCTTTTTAGGATCTACGGAAATTCCTTCCTTGGTCACTACATGACCTAAATACTGAATCTTATCCTTGAAGAAATCACATTTACTAAACTTTGCGAAGAGTTGATGTTCTCGCAACTTTTGCAAAACAATTTTTAGATGTTCTTTATGTTCTTCTTCAGTTTTTGAATAGATTAGAATGTCATTGATAAAAACAACCACAAACTTATCTAAATACTTATGCATCACATTGTTCATTAAACACATGAAAATAGTTGGGGCATTAGTAAGCCTGAATGGCATTACGACAAATTCATAATGACCATATCTAGTTCTGAAAGCTGTCTTAAAGATGTCTTCATCTTTAATCCTTACTTGATGATATCTAGAACTTAAATCTATTTTTTTTAAAACCGTGGCTCCATGTAGTTTATCAAACAAATCATCTATGCGGGGTAATGGATATCGATTTTTGATGGTCATCTTGTTTAACTGATGGTAATCTATGCAAAGTCACATAGTTCCATCCTTCTTCTTGACAAAGATGACAGGTGCCCCCCAGGGAGACACACTTTGTTGAATATACTTTTTATCAATTAATTCTTTTAATTGAGATTTTAATTCATTAAGTTTGAGTATGTTCATTTGATAAGGGGCCTTTGAGCTAGGTACTGCACCCGGTACCAGCTCAATGGTGAAATCCAATTCCCTCTTTGGAGGTAATCCCAGAATTTCTTCTGGGAATACATCAACATATTCTTTTAAGACTGGTATGTCTTCCACTTTTAACTTATCTGTTTTAATTATACCTTCCTCATCAGTAATTGTTACTGCATAAGCTTTACATCCCTTTCTAATAGCACTCTTAAGCTGTAGGGCATAAATCTGCCTTACGGTGGTTTTTCTAGGTATTCCTTTAACACTTACTAGTTTTTCATCACTATTTAAGCATGTGAAAGTTTTATCATAAGAGTTTAGAATTACTTTATGTTGTTCTAACCAGTCCATACTAATCAACAAATCATAAGAACCAAGAGGTAAAACATTAATTTAACAATAGTTTCAAATTCATCCATAACTAATGCACATTTTTTTGACAAAACAAGTTACTTTTGTTTTAGCACCAGTGGCTAACTGAACTAACCATGAATTCTCAAATTTTTCAACAGATAATTTACATTTTTCTGCTATTGGAGGTGCAATATAACTGAGACTAGCTCCTGGATCAATCAAAATAGTTACAGGGGTCTGATTTATCATACCTTCTACTTTCACCATGGAAGTTTGATATTTAGCTTGTCGGTTCTCCAAGGCTGCATTGATTCTAGGCATGCTTCTTGCTAGTTCCCCAATGGTCATCTCCTCCTGTATGGTATGAATATTGCTAACAGTCTTCTTCCAATTAGGACAAACTGAAGCATAGTGTGGGCCATTATACTTCCAACACTTGATAGGCTCTCTGTGCTCAAAATTCTTAGTAAAATTTCCCTAATTATTTGCAAATTCCTTACCTTTAGGATTGTTTTGGTTGTTGGGTGTATTCTTCCTATTTCCTTGGAAGTTCTTGTTATTAGGATAGTTTTTGGCCTTATTATTCTTAGAATTTCTGTTAGGCACAAAATCCTTCTTCTTTTGTTCAAACTGATTAATTTTTTTTTTAGCCTTCCAGTTGGCCAAGCTTTCTTTCTTCTGATTCTACTCAAAACAGAAGTTAGTTTTTCTCATACTTCCTCCAAGGTATTTGGGTTATCATATTCAATTATATCTTTAATATGATAATGTAGACAACTAAGGAATCGCTTTACCTTTGGTTTCTCATATACAAGGTATGGTACATACCTAAGTAGACTTAAGAACTTGTTGTTCAGGTCCTTCATTGTCATTGATCCTAACTTCAGATCTTAAAAATCTTTGGCTCTCTCCTCATAATACTACTCAAACAAGAATTTCTTTTTGAAATACCTTTTAAAGGTACTACAGTTTACATTTTTCTCTTTTATTCCCAACTCTTTTCAAGTCATACCACCAAATGTCATCCTTTATTGAGAGGTTATATATAGCAATTCTAGCCTTTAACTGGTTAGAATAGTTATATATTTGGAAGTACTTCTTCATCCCAGATAACCGGGATTCAGCTTCTTCCCCCTTCTCATTCTCTCCATTAAAGGTTGGTGGTTTTATCTTTTTGAATTCTCTGGAAATCTCCTCATAAGGTTTGTATTTCCTCTTTTTAGTGTACTGATTATTATCACTACTGTCACTGGTAGAATGGTAATTTAGTCGTTCACCAAACACTTCAGAAGATGAACTACTTTTAGTTTTAGTATGTTTCATCTTTTTAGATTTACGTTGATGACTAGTATCTTCTGATTCGGTTCTTCTACCCCTACCCTCAGTTTGAAACTTCTCAGTTAGGATCTGATTAAGCTCTTCTTGAGCCCTCAGAATCCTTTCATTTTCTCGCTTTACAGACTCCATTTCAGTTTTTAGGTCCTTTACAGTTTGTAACAATTCTGAGGAATTGGTAGTTAAATCCTCTGGTATAGGATCTCTTGGTAGATTTTCTGTTTTAGTAACTGGAGACTCCTCCTCTGCATACTCTTCTAGCCTTTCCATACCTGCTTGTTAAACTTCAGAAAACAATTCTCTGTTGAATAACATTTAAAAGAAGAAAAACATGTCAGCATAATAATTCAGTTACTATTTCCTGAAAGCTAGTTGGGCTCCATCAAGGCCTAGTGTTTGAACCTTATGGTCTGATACCACATGTCAAAACCCCAAATTTTCACAAAAATTTAAAATTTTGAAATAACATAAAATGTTGAGACTGCAGTTTATTAATAGTTAACGGTTAGCAAAAAGAGAAACAATTAATAGATTAATTTGCATAAACTCAATTATGTTAACTCAATAGTTTTCTTATTAACACAATCTTAAGTTTATCTTGTGCATTAACTCTATATTTGGTTTACTAATGAGATCTATTTATGACAGTAGGTGGAATCTGACTTTGAATTCCGAGGCTTACATAGCATTTATGCTAACGCAGATGGATTATGTATTCTTACAGGTTTACATGTATAAATGACCGAGTATCATATTTAAATTCATAAAGCATATTGCAATATTTCTATTTGCAATTAATAAGCTTAGATTAAAAGATGTTGTAATTCAACCTACTTCCGTAAGGTAACACAGTTTGTTTTTTTCTCAGTGTCTCTATTGTAAACGAAGTTTAGATGATTGTATTTCTTCCTGTAGAGTATGTAGCGATAGTACTACTTCCTTTGGTTCTAAACAGTTTATTTATCTGCTTGATATTCGTTATTTTAAAAAATGCATACCCTAGCAATTCTATATTACATTTCTTGCATTAGGTTCTATCTAAGAACAACTTCCAGGGTTGGTGTGTTTTCTTACTGAGCCAATCTTTTCATCTTATGTTAACGTTAGTAATTTGGTAAGAATGTAAAACTATACTCCAAGTAATAAGAAACTACCACAACATCTAAGATGAGATCTCATGGATCTGTATTAAGTAAAAGAGTTCATAGGGAAATGTTCTTACCTTTCACTTTGCCATTACATAGTTTGTTACCAAAAATTGGCTAGTTTCTAAGATTTAAAAATGTGCATAACTATTTGTTTATCAACATAAAGGGTTTTGTTAGTGTTACATTGCATAATACTTATGGTCCTACCCAAACGACACTATGCAAATTACTCAAGTTGAAAGCTGTGTAATCATTTACACCACCATGAAAAGAACTCGAACTAAAAGATAGATATTCTTGAACTATTCATTAAACTATTTATAAGTCAATGACATCATAGTTGATCCTAAATACTATAGATAATAACTTAGTTATTACACCCTATTTCACAATGATGATATTACTATAAGCTTGAATGGTTTGTAATTATTAAAAAAGAGTTAATACTCACTTATATACTATGCATATACTAACGATAACATTAATATAATTTTGTAATGTCTCCCCACGATACTCATTAGTATAACCTACTATGTAAAATCCTCAATAGCTTTTACTAGCGATATTTCATAATGTTGGTTATTGATAAATTATATAATGTATTTATTTTGGGTTACGAGGCTAAAGGATTAGGTTATGTGGTGAGTCAAAATTATAATAACGTTGCAAACCCACGCCAATGACAAACTATGTACCAAACATTTAAACTATTAACATGATATGTAAATCCCATGCAAAACTATAGAGATCATACGTTATCTTATGAAATCATTGGGTGATTAAATGATTGTTATGAAACATAGGTGACTATGGAAAGTCGACCCACTGGATGATTTTATTGATGCAGCCATGTGGAGATTT
This sequence comes from Pseudotsuga menziesii, assembly GCA_001517045.1. Classification (NCBI taxonomy): domain Eukaryota; kingdom Viridiplantae; phylum Streptophyta; class Pinopsida; order Pinales; family Pinaceae; genus Pseudotsuga; species Pseudotsuga menziesii. The sequence goes on from LPNX010481350.1 coordinate 7,576, forward strand.
ATTGGCTATGCACTGGTTGCATATAAAGTTGTCAACCCTAACCTTTGGCTCATTTGATCTCTGACATTTGCGTTGGCCCTGTGGGTTGCTCTGCAAGCTCCCATGGCGGCCATGATTTGTGGATAGCTACAAAGGCTCCAACGGTGGCTTTTATCGTGGCTTACTCCCTTGATCTATATTCTAATGCTTGCCTCCTCTGTGATTTATTTACTTCGCTAAGAGTTTATTGTCTACCTTGTATATGGATTTATGGCTGCTTGAAACTCCTTTTTGTTGCTCCTTTGTCGTGGTCTGTCATTGGTGAAAGCTTGAGCTTATTGTGTGATTGCAAAAATCCTTCATCGTAGGGTTTTAGTTTCTCTGCTTGTATGCTGGTAACAGTTTGAATCCATGCTAATTAACTTCTTCGCAGCCTTTGCTTAGGCATACCCCCACCTCTACTGATAGTTGTGAAAAACACCAGAATCCTGTCGTCTCCATCCTCGACGAGAATGAGGGTTTGGATTCTTTTTGCGTTGGTTGTTGTCTTACTATTCGTCTGGGGCTCCATCATTTTCACTTCCAGTGAAGGTGAGTAAAATAAAATTAAGAGCTATTTCTTTTTATGGTTTTATTCCACATAAGGGTTTCTACTTTTTAAATATCTTTGGTTCTTTATTATGCAGGTTGGGTCGTCTCCAAGGTTGACCGTCGTGCTGTATAAATGGCTCTACGAAGAATTCACGGTAAGCTATGGTTTCAAATAGGGTTTCCTCTATTCGTACAGACTCTTGTAGTTGGAGAAGGTCTCGGCTGTGTTGCACCCAGTATTGGGTTGCTGTCCTTCGTTTTTATAATTTTTGTTTTGGTTAAAACCCTTGTTGTTCGCAAGGGGACTTTGGCTTTAAGCTATGTCTTGTAAAGCTCTCCTCTCGTAATAGGGTTGAACTTACAGTTTTGTAATATTATGTTTAGATTGTTCATACTCCAAAGCACGATGTGAATAATCGGTTCTTAACTGAGTTTTTTTGTACTTTGTTAATGTTTGACTTACATTCAGCCTTCGGGCTTGTGGATATAATGTAAATAACTTAAGACAGTCTACCTCTAAGTTAAATTTGTTCTCCATTATGTTTTTGTATTTTATCTCTCTGTAGATGAATTTAAATTGTTCTTTTAATGGTTATATAAAAAGAACTAAGTTTATTGCTTATCTTGGGTTACTACTGTAATGGTTTTGTATATTTTAAAGAAAATTGAGTAATTTTAGCTCAGAATTACGAGCTAGGGTTTTAAACCTATTTAAATTGTAAAAATATATTTTCTGTATTGTTAATAAATAGATTAGATTACTGTTAATAGAATTTTAAACCATTTCAGTACTCAAGGATTTTCAGGTTAGGGTTTAATGAATTAAACTATGGTTCTTACTTTAAGATTCCTTCATTTTGTTTAAAGAATTGTTAATTTATAAACGATATTATTTATGTAGTACTATTATCTGTATATAATATAAATACTTAAGCTTGTATTTGTGCATGCAGTTATTTAAATAAGACTGTGACTATTCTGTAACAGTTTATTTGCTTAAGCTTGTACATATAATCCAACCACTAGATTATGACTTGGTTGTTTTTCTTAGAACAAGGGTATTATTAAACTAGGGTTCGACCCTATAGTTCTCTTTTGCAGAAAGATAAACCTGTTAGTATTTGCAATACAGTTCTTACATAGATATGCAATGTTAATTTATTAAGTTCTTATTGTTTTTCTGAATTGTTATCTAGGGTTTTAGTAGGATTACTCATAAACATTAATTTAGTAATGAGTCTATTTTTTTTTAAATAAAGGAATAATTCTTTTCCTAAAACCCTTTTGATTTATACTAAGTAATTCTCTTAGTTAGTTAACAATATATTTAATTAAACTAAGTATTTATATTTTCTATCTTCATACCATAATTATTTTTCTTATCACTATCTTGAGTTAGTAGTATCTGTTAGCTTTTAAACTATTATGAATTCTAGTAAGCTACATATGATATCTGATACCTTTGTTTGAACAAAAAGTAAACAAGTAGTTTAGCTTTATTTCTTCTATTGCATAAGCAAGAGGTTAATAAGTATGATACAAGGAAAATAAACATGTGACATGGCGCAGATTACTATCCTGAATAATTTAAATTCAATGAAAAGAATAAGATACTGTGTATAGAATAATCTATTTCCTATTAGAGTATTTATACAGAGGATCCTTCTACCTGTGCTGAGTTATTTCTATTTATTTATTTTTTCTAATGTACTTACCTACATAATCTGGTTAACAAGAACCTATAAGAACATGTTATTGTTCTTTGCTGATAATAGTCTTCATACAGAAATAAGTTACACTGATATAATGAAATGCATAATAAATCTACTCATTTCAGATTCCTATAATTTCTTCATGTATTTTAAACACACTGTATGTGCTAGAGTATGGTCTGGTCTATTCCAGATGGGGAAAAACATAGGTTAGGATTATTTTCATCAATTACAGATTCAATATTCAAATAACTAAAGAGTTACTAACTCTATCAGTTCACTATAAAACATGTAATCATTCATTCTCAGATATAAACTTTTAACACAGTAAATAAAAGAATGTAGAACCTGTTTAAAGCTGGATGACAATAGCATTGGGAGGCCGTTCCTCCCTACCAACTCCTTGAGAGCACTTAAACAACATCTTCTCAGGACCCCCGAGCATTTTCCTGGTCTCCTTGGTTAAGAACTGGTGGAGCAAGCAACAAAATACTAGTCCAATGACTAAGTACTAACTTTGCACTCAGCAGCAAGATCCTTCAGCTGAATAGCTGTACTAGATCACTTTCTGTAGTTTACCCCTCAAATAGATTCCACAAATTCCCTTCCCAATGAAATCCTCTGAAGTACATTCACCTGAATGGTTCTCTTCTTGCAATGATCAGCCTTATCTCTCTTCAATGGGCTTTTTTATTAAGATTGCCTAGGTCTTTTTTGGGTTAGTTTTCATTAATTGAGCCACTTGCTTTGATCCCACTTTCTTGGGGGATCATGACCCCAAATGTAGGGAGGTTGCCACCTACAACATTGGAAGTGTTTGAGGATGCTGCCACTTGTCTGTTTGCTCTCCACCCAGTCTCCTCCACCAACTTGACCAGTAACACTATTTTTAACAGCTCTCCCAAGCTGTTGTCTCCACTTTTATTTATTTATAATTAAAATATTTAGAATTACATTCAATATCCTTGACTCTGTTGAGTCATCATTTACAACTTAGCATAAAATTTAATATAATGTCTTGGAATAAAATAAAATAAGATAATATTATTTTGCAAAATTGGGGCATGTGATAGAATCCTTTGTTTCCAAAATTTTCCATTCACCCCAATGCAATGTTAGACCTTTCTTTGAGAGCTTGTCCACCTCCGTATTTCTCTCCCTATAAACATGCGTGGAAGAGATTGTTTCAAAGAATGAGAGAGATTGGGTTGTCTCTTCATATAATGCATCTAGAGAAGCAATTCTACATTTCTGAGTCTTATTCATCCAATTGACAACAACCATTGAGTCACCAAAAACTTGTAACTGTCTACAATTTATTTTGATTGCAAAACAAAGGAGAAGTTTCAACATCATGAGTTCTGCATAGTTGTTGGTTCTAGTTCCTAGTGACAAGGATATTTGAATGTAATGATTTTGATTTAGAAATAAGCAAGCACCTCCTCCACATATCGAGTTTTGGGAGGCGCCATTAAAGAAAGCCCAAGGAGTGTTTCTGTTCACTTGTTCAGGGACAACAATTCTTTGGGGGGGGGGGGGGGAATGTTTTTTTCTTGGGGAAAGTATGAGATTATATCCAAGCCCCTTCTTGCTACCTCTTCAGGTGAGCTGGATTTTTCTCAGAAAATTACTTTGTTCCTGGCCAACCATAGACCCCAAATGTGGATGAGTGGGAGGGCTTTTTGTTGGGTTGTTTGAGGGGATGTTGACCAATCCTTCCAAGATTCTTCAACTGTGCTACCTTTCCAACTGTAGTTTGAGGATGTGAGAGATTTTGGAATGCTCCCACACATGTTTGGAGAAAGCACAGTGCAGGAAGAGGTGATTTGAATTTTCCTCAGCATCCTTGCATAGGCTGCACCAACCTGGGCCTACTATCTGTATTTTCTGAAGATTCTCCCATGTTGGGATTTTGTTTGCAAGGACACACCATGTGAATATTTTTTCCTTTAGAGGGAATTTTGTCTTCCAAATCCCTTTCTGCCACCACTTTCATCTCTCTTGGAAGAATTGTGAACAAAGTTGTTGATAACCAATCTTTGGGGTGTAATTTTCGAATTGAGATTTTTCCCACATCAGCTCATATTCTTTGTTTGATATCTAGATGCGAGAAGATTGTAGAGATAGAGTGTACTAATCCCAAATGTTTTCCCATTGTTCTGGAATCTCCAAATCTTGACTCTTCCTCCAACCTTGATGCCATATGTTGGTTGAAGTAGGGTCTGCAATTTGATTTAAATGGTAGCAACCCTTTTGATGAATAAGATGAATTAAAGGTTGAGGAAGAATGTGATTTTGGGCACTACTTGGCCAAGGGTATGCCCCTATTCTGACTTTTGTACCATCCCCTACCTTCCAGACTAGTCCTTCTGAGATAATTTGGAAAGAGATGTACATGGATTTCCATATAATGGATCCAGATGGTGGTTTCTTGGATCCCATATCCCTGATCCAATCTAGAATCGAGATTGGGGAAATGTATTTTTGGGTAATGACTTCTATCCATAGAATCTGAGTTGAAATGAGTCTCCATCCTAGCTTTGTTGCCAGTGCTTTTGCAAAGAAGGGAGTGTTCTTTATTCCCCAGCCTCCCAATGCTTTTGGTCATGCAATTTGATCCCATTTTATTCAGGGAAGAACCTTTTGAAGCCTAGATGTGTGAGCAGGAGTCTAAAGTAAATCCAACTTACTCTATCAAAGGCCTTTGAGAGATCAATTTTCAAGATTGCCCCCTTTTCTTTTTTTGTTATGGCAGTGTGAAGTCCCTCCTGAGAAGCCCCTATGGCTTCATGAATTTGTCGATCTTCCAAAAATCTGAATTGTTCTTTGGAGATAATATTAGAAAGGACCATTCAAAATCTCTGTGGAATAATATTTGTTACCACCTTGTAGGTTATGTTGCACAAGGAGATAGGTATGTAGTTCTCCAATGATTCTAGTGAGTCTTTTTTTGGAATTAGGGTTAAGAAAGTTAAGTTCAATGGAGGATGGAGGAGACCATTTTTCCTTGTTTCCTCTACCAGCTGTAGCAGGTCTGGGCCTATGGAGTCATATCCTACTATGAAAATTTATACTATCCACCCATCTTGCCCCAGGATTTTATCTTTTTTGAAAGCTATGTAGGGTTGCTTTCAACTCCTCCTCTAAGACTTCTTCCATTAACTCTAGGTTGTCTTCTTCATTTATGCTTCCAGGGAAATATTGAGAAATTTGAATTACTTCAGCAATAGTTGTTTGGTGATCCTCTTTAAAGATGCTTTCAAAGTATTTCCTCCCTGTGTTAGCTAGATCTTCGAAAGTTTTTACTTTCTCATTTTTATCATTCTTTAGCTCCCATATAGTATTTTGTTGGTTCCTGCCTTTTGCAAAGGCCTAGAAATATTTTGTATTGTCATCTCCACATTCCATCCAAATCGCTCTACTTTTTAATCTCAATACCTCCTATCTTTCCAGTAGGAGTTTTTTTCTTGAGGCTTCTAGCGAAAAGAGTTTCTCTCTGTCATTCTGAGTAACGAAACCTCCCCCTTCCTTGTTTTGGAGCTCATTCAAATCATGCTCAATTTGGATGATGTGTTGATCGTCTTGAAACTTCTTATTTGTTGCCCATTCCTTAAGAAGTTTTTTTATTCTTGTTAGGTTTTGAGTGAAATGAATGGCATCCCTAGTGCCATTGTCAGCCTGATATGGGATTTATTTTGATTTGATAAGTCATACTACTTATTCATTATTGAGCCAAGCAGAGCAAATCTTGAAAGGACTAGCCGACTTTTTTGGTTGTTTCCGAATTTCCAAATAGATGGGTAGGTGGTTTGAGTCCACTCCTGAGTCCACCCACTGTTTGAACATGAGGTCTGTCTCCAGCAGATCTTCAGAGATCAAAAATTTGTCCATTCTCTTGGCTATTCATTCTTCTCCCAAACATCTGTTTGACCAAGTTGGTTTTAGGGGTTGTGGATCAAGGTCGATCGGTTTGGAGTCCATCAGGAGGTTGTTGAAATAGGATACCGAGGGATCAATTCGTGCTTTTGGCCCCCAAAATTCATGGAATTCGAGAGTGAAATTGAGATCCCCCCCTATAGTCAGGTTTTTTTCCTTTACGAACCGAGCTCTTTTGAAAGAATCCCAGAAATCTACTCTATTTGTGTAAGGCCGATATATGTTTACAATAGTTAGGGTCATGTTTGACTCTTCCCAGCAAAGGTGGGTTACCAGCCTAAGTGGGGAGCCCCAAGAGTTTGTACACCGAATGTTTTTTTCTTCCATCCGATTGCTAGACCTCTAGAGTGGCCGATAACACTTTGCGCTGTGAAAGAGTAATGTGGGAGAAGAGATGTTAAACAAGTTTTAATTTCTAGCTCTAGACCCATTGTTTCTTGTAGTAGAATGACTTCTGGTGAAAGAACCTCCATCATCCTCTTTAGGGCAAGGATTTTTCGGCTGCTTTCTAGACCCCTGTAGTTCAGAGAGACAAGTTTCATTTTGGCACCCCATCTAGGGTTTGCACTACTCTAAGCACCCCAAGAATGGTTTTTTGTCTTCCACTTACCTAATTATTGAGTGCCTTGCTCTAGGCCGTAGAGAGGTAAGATGATCTTTCCCTCCCCTTGCCTTTGGAGGTGAAACTAGGGTTTACCCTAAGTCCTTTTACAGGAACTTTTGGGTTCAGAGGTATTGGAAAATATCTTAAATGAAGGTGGAAACAGATAGAGGAGGATTGTGTGGGCAAGTCAGTTTTTTTGGGGGGAGGGGAGGCTGTCTGGTTTGTAGTTGAGATGCTTTTGTGTGAGGGGGTTGAGATGGAAATTTTTATGGGGAGGGGACTGTTTGTGAGGGGGGTAGTCAAGAATATTTCCTCATTCAAAGATAAAACATTCATATGCTTACTAAGGGAAGAAGAGCTTATACCTTGTAAGGGAGGCGCAATCGGGTGATGTTCCCTCTAATGTTCCATTTGCTGAGGAAGCCCTTATTTTGCTACTACATCCATTATTTTCGAATGATCCATTAGTTGTTATACGACCTCCGCCATAGGATGTTCTTCGTCTAAGGCTGGGTTTAGATCACTTTCTTTGGAGCTTGAAACTGCTGATCCTCTAACCCACTTCCTTCTTCCAGATGTTGACGGAACAAAATTTGGGTAGTTTCTTACCAAGTGTCTTGTTTTGTGAAATTTGTGGCATCAAAACGGGAGCCCCTCGTAATCTGACAACTATTTTTTTCTCTTTTTTTGCCAAAACAGGTTAAAGTATTCCAAAACACTGGTTCTGATGTTCAAAGAGATTAGGATCCTAGCTACCTTTCTGATTTTTGTTTACTGAAATGAGAGCTCCGCTTCGATGAAGGTACCCAGTTCCTTCCCGATGTCATTGAGCGATGTCATGTTCCATAATTCCCATGGTAGTCCAGGAAGATGAACCCAAACTGGTATTATATCCAATCTCTTCATTTCTACGTCGAACAAGGGATTCCACCACTTTAGCTAAAACAGGGTTTTCCCATATGTCCAGAATCTATTGTGAATGAGGTCTATCCTCTCTACATCTGAAATGGAAGCCAAACCAACCCTTTTATAGTGGTGTAATATCCGGGCCTTCACCTTGAAACCCTGTCTATTTTTCCCTAACCCATTCCTCCATTTTTCCCAGAGTGGGGTTTCGTCCTGTGATTTTCCCGACTAGGGCTAATCCGTCCATCTCTAAGGCTTCTTCCATAGAAACACCGACTCCACAAATTAGGTTGAATGCTCCTTTGGAGGGATTTGAACATTGATTTTTCCATTTCTTGGAGCTGGGTAGGGTTTCCCTCGAGCTTTTATCAGAGGGGGTGCCTTCATCTTCCAGAGTGGGGTTCCTGTTTGGGAGTCCATCTGAGCGTTCAACAACTTGCACTATATTTCCTGTGGGTGCTGTCTGTCTCACTAGTGGATCACTTCCTCTATTCGGGGTGTCTTCTAGATGCTCTGGTTTAGTCTCGGGAGGATCATTGTTGAGGGTTCCTCCAACTGTGCTCGGAGGTTTTCTAGAATGAAGTAGTGAGTACGGGGCTCGTCCTAAGGCTAGGTTTGATGGATGTGCTGCAAACAAGCCTAGCAGCTCTTCCTCAGGCAAAGAATCTAGAACCCTAATCTCAGCTCGAGCTGTGAGTTTCTCCAAAGTATTCTGAACTATGTCTGAGGAAGGGATTCCGGCAATTTTCGGTGTAGAGAAGATGGTGAGTCCTTTCCATGGGTCATCCGAGTAGTCCACCATGTCTATGGGTAACCCGGGCCTTGCTCCTGGATCCATGACGACCGATTTAATCCCGGTCTTCCTACTATTCCTCCAACGACAACCCACCCAAGGAAATACTAAAAAATAATAAATTTTCGTCCTCTGTGGTGCCTGCATGGGCTCCCACATTAGGGCTCCTGCCTAATTCCACCGCAGGGTCACATGCACTGCATACCATCCAAAGTAGTCCGCAATGACCAATGTACACTTCGAAATGCTTTCTTTATATTAAAAAAAAAAGATAATTTTGATTGTTTGAAATATAATTCTATAGTTAAAGGCATATGAAATAAGGCATTATCAATAAACATAAAAAATAATATTATAAAAATGTATAATAATTAATATTGAAATGTTAAGCATTATGATTTAATGTCATGTAGCACTGGTGTGCCTATAGTAAAGAAGCACCAATGCACTCATACAAAATATGAGAACCAGTGGACCTTAACCATCAATGAGCATCATTACGACCATAAAAAACAAGAGCACTAATGACAAAAAACAATATGTTGTCTATAGAAACCTTGTAAACATGCAAATAAAGGGAGGTGGTTTAATAAATACAAGATTATTAAAATGTAGTGATATAATAGCTTTGATTTTAAATATTCCAAGTATTAGTCCTTACTATTGTTTGTTAATGAATCTCTTATGTGCAATTTAAAAAATGAAATACTTGCTGAATATTAAAAAAAAATATATAATTTTGATTGTTTGAAATAAAAAATTATGGTTAAAGCAAATGAAGTAAGACATTATCACCAAAAATGAAAAAAACAATATATTTTTTGTTTTAAACATTTAAAAAAAAAGTGCCAAGATGTGACATTTTTACTTTGTAATATACATACATACATATATA
>LPNX010481350.1:18281-86723 GCA_001517045.1 Pseudotsuga menziesii
TTTTACTGATGTACCCCAAGGGAGATGTCTTATTCCTCAGTCGGGATGTTACTATAGTATTTTGTCATCATAGATTCATGAGGTATAAATTGCATTGTAAGTCGGGTCAATGGTACCCTAGTGAATATAATATAATATTTTTCTTCCTAGGTGAAGTCAGCGGAGTAAGTTTAGTGGGGCCAACTTGTTGGGTTAAAAGTCAAGTGACAGAAAGAGTATAAATAGAGGAGTTTTGTTGCTCATTTGAACACACCCACTCACTTGTGTATAGTGCATAGGAGAGAGAGAGAGACATACCAACAAAGAGGAGAACCACTTATTTTGGGGTTTTATCTTATACATCTATATAGAGGAAATTTTGTTGGGTTTTCTTCCACTTGAGGGTTTCTCAAAATAAATTTGTGTCTATCTTCTGATTGTGCTTCTTTAAGTGATTCTACATATGCTACTGTTGTGAATATTGATTAAACACTAATGATATATAACTAAGTATATGAAATCTTAACATGGTATTAGAGCTATCCTGAATAGAACAACTTTCACAAGGTGAAACTTTTTCTCCTCTCCCTCTCATAAGAAATTAGGGTTTTTACAAAAATAGGATTTTGAATATCTTCTTGCATAGAAAGTTGTGCCTCCCTAGAGAACATATATTGAGCCCTAGATTAAAATTCTTAGTGGATGAATCTTCGGGAAAGACAAACCCTAGTTTGGCCCTAAACCAGAAAACTGTAGAAAACCAAAACTAGAAATATACAGAAATTTAAATATTGGAAGAATGTTTTGAAGGGTGAAGATTTGGAATCTCTAGAAACCAAGTGGACCAACCAACACGCCTCAGTCAAGCAAATCTCTTGGTAAGGTCATATTTTCATTTTGATAAAATTCAATTTTGAGTGACCTCCTGAATAAGGTGGCTCCAAGCACTAAGCTTGAGGACAAGATGGAAGGCATAGAAAACTTTCGAGCATGGATGTATAGGATTGGTCTTATTCTTAGAGAGAATGATATTGACAAATACATCAAAGATGAAGTTGCAAAACTGAAATAATATGAAGCTAAGGAGAAGCACCAGAAGGACCTAATCAAGGAAATGAGGATCATTATTGGTTCTATCAAAGATAACTTGATCCGCAAGTGTCATATAAAGAGACACCAAAGAAAATGTATGATTCCCTTTGCAAATATATGAGGGAAAGAACATCAACAGAAATATGAATTTGAGAGATCAACTGAAGGATACCAATATAAGTAAAGGATAATCCTTTCAATATTACTTCACAAGGATCTCCCAGTTCAAGGAACACCTAGATGCCATTGGAGACTCCATTGATGATGATGAACTAGTTATGAATACTCTCAATGGTCTCACTAGACCTTGGGATTCATTCATACAACTATGTGTGCCAAAAAAGAAAGTATGAAGTTTGACATTGTATGGGAAGATTGCATCCAAGAGGAAGCTAGAGTAGGTAAAAGAGAAGCTATACTTAAAGAAGATGATCAAGCTCTAGCCACCCATACCAGAAGAAGAAGAAAATCAAACTTCAATAAGCATAGTCACAAGGAGTATAGACCTCCAAAGAAGTTTCAAAGGGAAAGAGAAAATATTCAGAAGAAATACTACTCCAAATATCAATGTTATAACTGTCATAAGATAAGACACCTCGCTAGAGAGTGTCCATTGAAGAAAAAGAATAAAAAAGGAAACATTCTCATCTAGCTAAAGATGATGATGATGAAGAAGAAGAAGTACCTCGAAAGAGACAAGCAAAAGAAGAAGATGTAGAAGAATATGTATTATTCTCTTCACTCTCTAGGTCTATAATACCTGGAGAAGATACATGCCTTATTGATAGTGGTGCTTTAAAGCACATGGCAGGGAAGAAGAAAACTTCATCAAGAATTGAATTAAAAAACTCTCCTCAGAAAGTATCATTAGGATATGACTATACATATCCCATCAAAATAATTGGTGAATCAAGCTACAAGATTGAATCTGGAACCTCCATGAAGATGAAGGAAGTACTATATGTACCAGATTTGAAAAAGAACTTACTTTCCGTCTCAGCATTAGATACAAAAGGATATAGAGTTTATTTTATAGAGGGACAAGTACTCATGTGGACCAAAGGAAAGGATGATGTGGTCATTGGTGAAGAATAAGGAGGATTGTACAAACTCAAGGGACATCCAGAAACAACCCTTGTCCATGGGATCACTAGCTAAAGTGAACTATGGCATAGAAGGCTTGCTAACATCAACTACAAATAATTAACCTATGTGAGCAACGTGGTAACAGGTTTACCATATTTTAAGATCGATCATGAAGGTACTTGCAAAGGATGTGCAAGTGGAAAGAACATCAAGAATCCATTTCCAAAGAGTGAAAAAAAGAATAAAGGTACATTGGAATTAATTCATAATGTTGTATGTGGTCCTATGCCCTCCACATATTTAAGTGGATATGAACATTATGTTACATTTATTGATGACTATTCAAGAAAGACATGGATATACTTCTTGAATATAAAGAGTGAAGTGCTCGAGAAATTCATGGAATTCAAATCCTTGATAAAGAACCATTTAGAAAGAAGAATCAAGACACTTAGAACGGATAATGGTGGATAATATAGTTCAAAAAAATTTGAATCCTTTTGCAAAGAAAATGGAATCAAGACGGAACTAAACACTCCCTACAATCCACAAAAAAATGGTGTTTCGGAAAGAAATAATAGAACCATTATGGAAGAATGAAGACAATGATTCATGATCAAGACCTTCCCATGCATCTATGGGATGAAGCAGCAAGAACAACTGTGCATGTGCAAAATAGATTATCTCATCGTGCTCTTGGATTCAAGACTACTGAAGAAATGTATATAGGAAAGAAACCTGAAGTGAGACATGTCAAGATATTTGATTGTCTAGTATATGTCCACATTATAAAATAAAAGAGAACCAAGTTGGATCCTTCTGGAAAGAAGGGAATATTTGTTGGATACTGTGAAGTTTCCAAATCCTTCAGGATATACATTTTAGGATTCCATCATACAGAGATTAGTAGGGATGTAACATTTGATGAAGAAAAAACTCTTAATAAATCCATAAGGTGTCATCTTGAATAAGTATATGAAGAGGATGTACCTCCCAGAAAGGTAGAAGCTAAACCCTCTCCTGAAATAGTAGCATCAGAAGATCATGAAATGCTAGAACCTTAGGAACCCCTATTATAGATGTATCTTGAAAGATAGAACCTACTTAGGTAAGAGAAATCATACAAGAAGTAGAGAAGTATGGAGCTCCAGATGGATCCACAAGAATAAGAAAGACATCAAATCCATTATCTAACTATGTAGCTTTGATGTGTGATATTGTAGATCAAGAACCCACCAGGTACGATGAATCCGTACAAAAGAAAGAATGGGTAGAAGAAATGATGGAAGAATACTAGTCAATAATGAAGAATGATGTTTGGGATATAGTACCCAAACCAAAAAACAAGAGTGTGGTATCTTACAAGTGGATCTACAAGATAAAACATGCAACTGATCGAAGTATTGAAAAATACAAGGCAAGATTTGTGGGCAGAGGATTTTCTCAGAAAGAGGGAATTCATTATAGAGAGACATTTGTGCCAGTAGCAAGGTACACTTCCATCAGAACCATCATGGCACTTGCTTCCAGGATGAAGTGGAATCTACACCAGATGGATGTAAAGAAAACATTCCTGAATGGTGTGATTGAGGAAGAAGTATGCTGTTAGACCAACAAAGGGGCATAAGAAGGAACTTCACACATGCAGCCAAGGAAAATACACCGCGCGCATGATAGAAACAAAGGAATAAATCAAAGGATGAAATGGGCCCATGAAGGCAGAACGAAGAAGTGCGTGGCAAAGGAAAGGCAAGTGCGGAAGCGCGAAGGGGGAAAATAGTCGAAAAGCGACAGATGTAGAATCCAGATCATGGCCGTATAAGGCGGTGGAAGCCTATAGCTATTTAGGTATGAGAAGATATTTGTAAGGCATGCCGATAGTGCCTCGTGTCCATTCATGATCACCACAACTATAACCAAAGGGGTGGCCGATGGTGACGGGTAACATACTACCAGGATGTAGTTGGCCCTGCGTGGCCATGTAAATTAGTATAAATAGGAAGGATGCAATGGTTAGAATGTTGGTTTGTAAGGTTTTCATGGATCCTTGTTCAATTTTCAGTAGTAGTTTGTTATTCAGTGGTAATCCATGGAAGGGGATGCCGATTATGTTTGTAATTTCATAGTGATCAGAAGAGGAATAGACTCAGGAAGAGTATGGTAGCATTAGAGGGGTTGTTGAGCCACGGATATGACTACAGTGTGAGTAGATCGCTAGGAGTAGGAATAGAGTAGGAGAGAAAACCAGAGAGCATGAGAACTATGAGTATGAACTTAAAGACATATCTGAAGATCAGTCTGAATCCTGCAGACTGCAAGGTGCTATATTGTTTCTCATGCAAGATGAAGAGAACCTTGGTGGTTTTTCCTAGATGGGTTCCCACATTATTTCTTATGTCCAAATAAGTGATTAATGTGGTGAATGTTTATGTGATTGATTAATAGTTTCTTCCCATATAATGTTAAATGTAGTTCAGTTTCTGTTAGTTTCTTGCAATTGGTAGATGGATGAACATAATATCTTACTGAATTGAAACTATATAAATATATATCATGCTGTATAATTGTTGTTATGAACCCTGACTTAAGTCATAGAGCCGATTGATGTGAGTCACCTGCGCCACACAAGTTGTGCCAGCTACGAGGGGGAAAGGAAAGTCAGGTCATGCGCGATGACATACAGTTGTGCTCATTCGCGCAAAACCGACTACTCTACCCAGCCGCCCTGCTTCCTTCGTTGAGATCCTTGGTTGTGAGCCAAGGGATTATACTTCCCTGATAATCACAAAAACATGGTTCCGATGGTTACCCATCTATTATATATCTCAGATGAGACTGTGCCTGCTTTGTAGGTGTTGCTGATGGGGCTTGCTCTATTGGGCCAGTATCTCTGGTAGTTGTTGGATCGGTGGTCTGTGCAGAACCTCGTTCGTGCAAGTGGGGAAAAGTGGCTAGCAAATGGTTCTCTTTTTAGGACCATTTTGATTAAATTGGGGAGATGGTGTGGCACCTAATGAAGGAGGATATAGAAGACTATTTGGATGCTAAAACACTAGTTTTTGTGCAAGAAGAAAGTGTAGTAACATGGTTCAGCACAGAAATATGGTTAGATGATTATATATACTCTGATATTCACGAGATCTTCTTTGCTGAGTTCCCTATTCTACTACATGAATGGTTGGTAGGATTGGCATCTAGACAGACCAACTACCAAACAAGGGAGATTACCGAGTGGAGCGACCAACTGGTTCAGGAGGTAACCAGTGTAAGTAACATTGTCTCAAGAGCTGTTGATTTTTGGGTTGATAGTATATTGCAAGGGTATATTACTGCATTTGCAATAGATACTATAACTTCATATAATTAAGCTGAACGAGATTTATTCCAAGGACCATGAAGGAGATACTTATTGAGCATAAGTACATGGATTAAACTACGTGTTTATGAGAAGGGTCTTTTGTACCTGGATAGTTAAGCCCTGTGTCTAGGAGGGGGCTATGTCTCTAACAAGAAGGCAAGAACATGGGGAGGAGTGCATGGAGATGTTCCTTGAAAGAAAATAACCTAAACTTGAGGTTGGAGTCCTAAGGAGTGGGAGAATATTTAGATTAGGAAAGAGAAGGAAAACCAAAAGGGGCCGATTGAATCTTAGTTTGTTGGAAGGAAGTGAACATGAACTTCAGTCATGTGAAGAAAAAGGGTCTTGCGATGAAGAGGAGGACTATAGCCTGATCTAGGAAGGACCTGAAGATATGAATAACTCTAATGAGACCTCAGGGTCAGATCACAATTATATAACACCAGCTATATCACCTGAGATGAGATCTAGAGTCTCATCCCCTGAAAGGACCTTTAAATCAGATAGCACTATTCCTGAAACTAGTTCACCATAAGGTGAAACTCAATTGAACCCTACCTTAGAGAGCCTGAATGCCAACCCAATGGCTATGACAGACATCTAGTTACCTACATTTAATGGAAATGGAATGGAAGACCCTGAACAACATTGGTTCCTATGTGAAGATGTGTGGATGGTACATTTGGTCCATGATGCTGACATCAAGAAAGAGCAGATGATTACGAACTTAAGGGGTTGTACCCTGGATTGGTTCATGAATTTTTGTGCCATAATAGCCGGAACACTACAGAAGACCCTCAAGGAAATCCAAGCTACAATGATCTCAGAGTTCAGAAAACCCAAATTAGAATCACAATGTATTATTGAGATTAAGGAGATTAAACAGGCTCTAGAAGAAACTGTGTGGGATTTTGATCAAAGATTCAAGACGCTAATGGCTAAGGTAAGTTTCCAAATGTCTGATGTACAACATAAGGAGTGGTTTATTGCTGCTCTACTATAAAACATCCGAGGGTCATTGATGCAGCAAAAGATTGAGTTGCAGACATAAGAATTAGAGCTAGCGATGAAGCTAGAGGCCTCACTTATTGCTGACGATGCCGCCAGAATGGTACAGATTCAGTCATAGATAGTGAACCTCACACTACAACTTTAGGATATTAAGAAGGGAAAAGAAGGACAAGAGGAATTGTGGTGCACCAAATGTGGAATGGACGGACACACCAAGGATAACTATTCGACCTTCATGAATTATGTCGTATTTGGTGCACCTAACCCATTAAATGGGAAAGGGCTACCCAGGTGTCATATATGTTAGTCAAGAGGTCACTGTGATGAGGAATGTGTGTATTTATAGAAGGTTGTAAGTACCCATGCAAACTTATTTTGTAAATTTTGTAGATCGGTAGGACATGATGAAAAAGATTGTAGAGCATACTAGCTCTTGAAAGAGAAAATAGTTGATACATACTTAATGAAAAATGAGGGGTTCCCTTAGGTTAAATAGGTGCAAGCCTCATACCAACCTACACAGTTCCCAGCTAATCAGTACCAAAACCTGTATGTGCTTCAGCAGCCATACATGTAGCAAAACCCCTATTAGCAAAAATACCAGCAAAACCAGTACCCACAATAGCATCTACACCCTCACGAAAGGGGTGGTGGAAACTTTAGAGGATGATGTGGAAGAGGAGGATTTGGTAGGGGGATAGGTCTAATTAGATGCTATAACTATGGAAAAGTAGGTCACTTTTCCATAGATTGTTTGGATCCTGCAAGGACATTCTCATATTGTAAGGGTCAAGACCATAATGTTGAACAATGTCCTCAACTGATCTCAAAGTGGCAAAAAAGAACTGTTGCCGCACCCAAACCCCCACCAAACCCAAACTCGAATGTAAATGAAAATGTTCAGATGATCATGGTTGAACCGTGAGACTTGAACATTGCTTCCATAACAAGTGGAGGTGCGACGACTGTAGTAGAACAAGAGAACCCACAAGAACAAACGCAGCCACAAGTGAGGCCAACGGTGCAAAAAAAAGAATCACTAACCGACTTGAAGCAGAAAGAAGTATTTTGGGATGTGCAATCAAACTTCATAAGCCCTGATGTACCATCAACTTCAACAGAAGTCAAGGACATGCCTGAATGATTCCAACATCTGTTGCAGAAGAAAGATTCTACCGAGGTTAGTAAGCTGAGACCTCTTCTATCAAGTTGTTTGAATCTAATCAAAGATAAATATGCTATTCCAGAGCTACAAGAAACAATAAACAAGATCCATGTAGTACCACACATTGAGAAGAAGGTTAACCAAGTGCGACAAAAATGTAAGACTGGCCGTGAATTGAGAATGAATGCATAGATAGGTGATTATGACATGGACTATATCATTTTAGATCTAGGGTTAGATTTCAATATCCTTACCCGCTAGACTTGGGAAAGCATGGGTAAGCCGCGCTTGGACTGGTCTCCTATCTAGCTGCGTCTTGACAATGAGGAGAAGGTACTACCCATTGGATAATTGAGCAACGTCATCGTCGATGTTGAAGGATTGTGCACATATGTAGACTTTGAGGTCATTAACGTTGTAGATGATACAAATCCTTACCCTGCACTACTAGGGATAGATTGGGCTATAGACAATCAAACAATTATAAATTTCAAGAAAATTATCCTCTCCTTTGAAGATGAGGAAATGAGAGTAGTCTCACCCATTGATCCATTTGAGCGGAAAATATTTGTTGAACTTGTTTATAATGAGGGGAAGGTTGACTATCTCGATCAAATATACAATGTTACATCTATGCACAAATATCATATCAGTTTGACGGCAGATGGGAACCTAAGCTGGAAGTGCACAAGTTCATGTACGTCTAATTCATCGGAGGCTTTAGAGAATTGGAAAAATAGGTTACATGAAGTTTCCATGTGAAGGTGTGTAAGAGTAATAGGTTATATGCAATAGGTGGAGACTGAGTCAAGGGAGTTACCCACCTACGAGAGTTTCATATACAATTTGGATATGGCACCTAAGACCTGCAATAACTCTGAACAGCTACGACAAGGAACCTAGCAGGTCACACATACATCTCTAAAGGCTGAAAAACACCCTATAATTCATAATACAATCCAAAAAGAAAAGGGGCATATAGTCATGAAGATCAACGGTGCTAATGCTCACCAACACAACGCATCTACTCAGCAAGAAAATATACCCTGGGACGTAGAAGAGAACCCAACTAACTTCAGTGGGCTAAAAACAGTGGAAATAAGTAAATATCGTAGAGTAATACAAAAGCACTCATAGGATGAAGTAGTTGTACAAATCGTAGATCTCCTGAAGGAATACCAGACCCTCTTCCCTCTAAACAGCACAGAAATAAAGGAAATGGTGGAAGACTTAGAGAGGATGAAGATACCTTTGTGATTGCAAACTAAGCCAACTCAACAATGGTTGACGGCATGACATTATCAATATATCAGGGTAAAGCCATCCACAGAAGGAAGACTTATCCTACAATATGATAGCAGAGTCTTTGCACACCAACAAAAACTAGAGGAAACTTGGCTCAAGCCATATACCATCACAAAAAATATGGATATAGGCACAACACAATGCCAGAGAAGTCGATGATACCCACGTCATGAGTTTGGTAAATGATAGTTGCCTGAAACCTTACTCCGACACGTGTAGAAAAAAAGGAGCGGGCAAAGGACGTAAACTATTCTGTTGCAGCATTGCGGCAGAACCAACAAAAAGTAGGAGCAATAAACCGCCCAGTGGTCACATCATCGCAAATACTCAAGTGGGTGACATAAAGTGTGCAAGTGGAAAGACAACTAGGGGCCAAACAATAGAAAAATAAGGAATGATAGGTGGGATAGAATTAACCAGTGGATCCATGCCAAAATATTTGTACGACTAGGTCACTTGTGTGGCATTAAATCAATGCAGTACGAGGAGGAAGGTGGCATATTGTTAGCTCTCATCAACCTTCTTAGCACTAATTTCCATTACTAATTTGACAAGTACAACCTGAAAGGTCAGCTACATAAATTAATGGAGAAAGCATTGGAAAAGGAAGCCTGAGAGCGTGATTAGACCTTAAAATTCTGTCAAATGATGATTGAAAGACATTATCCAATATCTAAATATTCATTCTCCATCCAGATAGTTTTCTGTTACACACTGAGAGCACCAGAGGCGAGCCATTATAGAACTTCACCATGTCACCTGTATCCATCCCATTCAAGCCCATGGTAATTAACATTCCCAATGAGAGTGAGACTTCATATGCCAGTGTCATCTCTAGCTACCCCATTGATGAGGAAGTAGAACCATAGTCAGCCAAAGGATTGCAGCTATACCAGTCACTAGAGATTGACGCAATGAAAAGAATAAGAAAGCCACAAACAATTCCAACCCCTAGTTCACATCTGATGGTTTAGCAAGAAACATCCCAATCTTTCTCTCAACATGGCTGGATCAGAGTACATAACAGTTTACTCCACTAGCTGTGAATCCATATGGCTTCAGAAGCTGATTTCATGTCTATTTGACAAGGAGTTGGATACAATAGTGATTCTATTTGACAGCCATAGTTTTATAAAGATGACAGAGAATCCTGTGTTCCATGATAAATCAAAGCACATAGAAATCTGATATTTTTACATAAGGGATATGGTACAAAAGAGAGCTATAAAACTTCAGTATGTGAGTACTGATGATCAAGTTGCTGATTGTGTTGACCAAGCCTCTATATCGAGTAAAATTTGAATAGTTTCATGACAATCTTGGTGCAATTTGAAAAGAATTTCCTCATAAGGAGGAAGAGTGGTGTCGGATGTTACATACCTTCCTTTCAATAAGGAGTGATGATGATACAAACCCTCCTAAAAAATGGGGTGCAAGTTGATGATACAAACCTCCCTAGAAAGGGGGAGTGATGGTGAGACTTTCATTGATGATGGGATGGTAGTGATGTTCTACTACAAAAGAGGCCAGGTGCTCCTCCAAATGTTGATATTCCTACATTTACTTGTAGACTTGTAGATGCTGTAGAAAATAAAACTCACTTGGGAGTGGTCCTAGATTTAACAAGCTGAGTATGGTATACGATGATTCCTGCACTCAGTTGCGGATGACAGCTCCTATATTCAGTTGCATATGAGATCTGTATTCAGTTGTAGAAAATAATCTTGCATGGAGAGTGTTCCTACATTCACTTGTAGATGTCATCTAAAATAAAACTCTCTTGGGAGTGGTCCTAGATTTAACAGGCTGAAGATGGTCTACAATGAGTCCTGCACTCATTTGCAGATGAAATATCCTACATTCAGTTGCAAACGATACACTCACATGGAGAGTGTTCCTACATTCACTTGTAGATTCCATAGAAAATAAAACTCGCTTGGGAGTGGTCCTAGATTTAACAAGTTGAGGATGGTCTATGATGAGTCCTGCACTCAGTTGTAGATGACAGGTCCTGCATTCAGTTGTGAATGAGATATGCATTCAATTGTAGATGATACTCTCACATGGAGAGTGTTCCTACATTCACTTGTATATGCCCTAGAAAATATCACTCGGTTGGGAGTGGTACCAGCTCTAATAGGTTGAGGATGTTCTACAATGAGTCATGCATTAACTCATGGATGATAGGTCATGCATTCATTTATAGATGAGATCTCAATTCAGTTTTAGATGACGTGGCCATACATTCATTTGCGGACGATCCAGCTGGTCGATTATATGGACCCTGCACGTTAAGGGAAATTAGGCTCAGGAGGATTGCATCATCCTTGGACCTATGTCATAAAGTGATAAGGATTGATCATCCCACAAAAAGATAATGTATACTCCAGGTAGTGTTGTGATAAAGGATCAAGAAGATCAAAGTGCTGCTACAAAGGATCAAGAATATCGAAGTGTTGTTGAAAAGGACCAAGAAGATTGAAGTGTTAATGCAAAGGATCAAGAATATCGAGGTGCTGATACAAATGATCAAGATGATTGAAGTGCTACTAAAAGGGATCAAAATATTGAGGTGTTGCTGAAAAGGATCAAGTGAACAAGTGCTGCAAAAGATGAAGAATCGGTGTTGTACAAGATGATGTTCTGGTACTAAAGGTATTGAAGATATTCCAGTAACTATTACAATTGCTAATGATTGTTGAAAACTTCCTATGATGTATAGATGTATCACCTTGATTCTGCTGAAGATTCTCTCTCTCATTACTCCTATAGTTGATGATGTTGTTTTCAGTACAATATCCTTCTCATTAAGGGGGTGTGTTGAAATATTGTAACTTCAAAGAATATTCTAAATGTATTTTATTGATGTACCCAAAGGAAGATGTCTTATTCCTTTGTCAAGATGTTACTATTGTATTTGTTCATAATAGAGTCATGAGGTATAACCTCCATTGTAAGTCAAGTCAATAGTACCCTAATGAATATAATATAATATTCATTTGAGTCTTCGTAAGTGAAGTTAGCCTAGTCAGTTTAGTGGGGCTTATTTGTTAGGTTAAAAGTCAAGTGACATAAAGAGTATAAATAGAGGAGTTGTGTTCCTCATTTGAATACACACACTCACTTGTGTATAGAGCATAGGAGAGAGAGAGAGAGAGAGAGAGAGAGAGAGAGAGAGAGAGAGAGAGAGAGAGAGAGAGAGAGAGAGATACCAACAATGATGAGGATCACATGTTTTGGGGTTTTATCTTATACATCTATATATAGGAAATTTTGCTCGGGTTTCTTCCCCTTGAGGGTTTCCTAGGATAAATATGTGTCTATCTTATGATTGTGTTTCTTTCAGCGATTCTACATATGATACTGTTATGAATTTGGATTAAACACTAATGATATCTATCTAATTATCTGAAATCTTAACACACACATATATATAAACTAAAATAAATTGATATAAAAACATTTTCAAGATACACATAACATCTTTTGTATAACTTCAATGGATTGTTGTGAATGTGTTAAATTCTTGTTAAAATACTTGAAATAACAAAGTATGTAATGTATTTGATAGTAGGTTGAATCTACATTGATTTTTTATAGGGCATGTTATCTTTCCTAACCTAGTTATGGGGGTATTTGAAGATTTGATTGTTTGATTAAATGTTGGTTCTAAAGAATCTATTCATTCTAGATTGTTTTATGTAGAGAATTGATGAAAATTAATCACATCTACACCTAGGTAATGCATGCACTCTATTTATTGTGTTGACTAGCTCATGTTCCCTCAATCCACATTGCTTGTAGAAAAGAGATGTATTTATCAAATCTCTGAGTTTCAATCCATTGATTAGATATTTGGTTGTGGTTTAATAAGGCCCATTTCAAAGGAGTAGAACGAATAGAATGGAATAGCCACTATTAGAGTGAGTGGCATGTTGAATGATATCATTGGAAATGAAGTTGAGTTAGATTCATTATAGTGTAGAAGTAATACCCTTCGTGCATTTAGGTCATGTTGATTATTGGATTATGTTATTGTAGTAAATAGACCAAGGTTCATCTCCTTGAGGATGATTGGTAGAAAATTTATATTTTAGCACAACATTGAAAATAGATATTTATATTTTGGGTAATTATATACAATGTTTTTTATTGTTTGTTGTGAATTATTTCACGACTAATTGGTATTTCATTACTGTTGTAGAATATTAGAAATTAGTTCCATAACTTCTTGGTTGCATTTTCACATTCTAATTTATATATTTCTATTGTTTGGTTATTTGTTCTAGGAGGTGACATGTTGTTTCTATTTTGTGATTTCCATTATTTAAATAGAGTACTAGGGACTTGGGTGTTCCCATTAATATGAGTAACACTTTTTGGAAAGCATAGGGAAAAAGTATGCTGAAAAATGATCTCAAATGAGCTATTGTTTAGCTCTCAATTGATATTTTGAGATATTGATCTAGGGATTAATAAAGAGCTACATCGAGCATATTTAAAAATCTCAATTGAAAAATTGACAAACCCTTGATCGAGCTATGGATCAAGGACTTATTAAAACCTTAATCGATATATCGATATCGATTGATTTAGTGTGCTCGATCGATATTAAAAGTTCAATCAAGAGAATGTGAGGATGAAATTTCCAAAATAAAAGGTCATGACTTGGAAGGTTCTTGTGGGATTTGAAACCTCAATTGAGCTATGATGCTTGATCGAAATTTATAAATATTGATTAAGATCTTGACTTGTAATAGGTATAATAATGCAAAAACATCAAACCTCAGTTTATCTTGATGCATCTGTTGCATAGGAGCTCGAGCAAGGAGTATAGAATATCTGTGCAAATTTGACTGGGGACTGTAGCTTGCCTCCAGCCACCACTTATTTCTACCATGGCCTCCACGGTTAGAGATAGAAAACCCAAAAACCCCCAAAATTAGTTCTTTTAAGCGTTGATTGAAAGTGTTGTTCTTTTAGGAATTCTGTGAAATTTGTTGAAAACCATAAAAAATGAGTTATTCCATTCATTAATTGAAAGTTAATTTTTTAGGAATTTTATAAAAAAATTTCAAAAACCTAAAAAATTAGTTCTATGCATTGATTCAAACTGTTGTTTTTTCAAAATTCATTTTCGGGTACCCCACAATGACCATTATAACGGTCGATGTTTCGAACCTTAATCACAGTTCATCCTTAGGAAAAATTGTGTCAAGAATGAGGAAGGGCTAATGAAAGTATAAATATAGGCTGAATTTTTAGAGAGACAAGTTAAATCTTCCCTCCTCTTCTCAATTTTAACTTTTAGTTTCTCTCATTGGTGTATTTCATCACAAGTGACCTTCCCATACATGTGAGTGATTTAAGATATTAGATTATTATGGTGTTTGGATTCAAAATTGGTTTTTGGGTACTCCAAAATGGCAATTATAATAGTCTATGTTTCAACAAATTTTGTCGAAAATGAGGAAGGGATAATTAAGGTATAAATATAAGCCAAAATTTTAAAGAGCCAAGTTAAATATACCCTCCTCTTCTCGATTTTAACTTTCAGTTTCTCCAATTGGTGGATTTCACCACAAGTTATCTACCCATACATGTGAGTGATTTTAGAGCTTAGATTCATGTCATGTTTGGATTCAAAATTGGTTTTTTGTTACTCCACAGTGGCGATTATAATAGTCAACATTTCTAACGTTATTCACAGTTCATCCTCAGGATCAATTGTGTCAAGAATGAAGAAGGGCTAATGAATGTATAATGAATTTTTAGAGAGTGAAGATAAATATTCCCTCCTCTTCTTGATTTTAAATTTCAGTTTCTCTAATTGGTGGATTTCATCACAAGTTTCTTGGCAGCACATGTGAGTGATTTCAACACTTAGATCCCTATGGTGTTTGAATTCAAAATTTGTTTTTGGGTACTCGACAGTGGGAATTATAATAGTCAACATTTTGATTTTTAATCACAATTCATCCTCAAGACAAATTGTGTTGAGTATGAGGAAGGGATAATGAAGGAATAATGAATGTTTAGAGAGCCAAGTTAAATATTCCCTTCTCTTCTCGATTCAACTTTTAGTTTCTCCAATTGGTGGATTTGATCACAAGTGACTTACTCATATAGGTGAGTGATTTCATATCTTAGATTCCTATGGTGTTTGGATTCAAAATTGGATTATGGGTAGTATATAATGGCCATTATAATACACTACAACAAAACCCTGTGATTAGCGTCTCTTTTAGCTTCCTTTTTAGCGTCCACTATCACTTTTAGTGCATTTTTCATCATTTTTTGGACAAAGTGGATGATTTTCCATTGGATGGCACTTTTAATGGTGTTACTTGCATCTCTTTTTAAAATTTGGTGCTATTTTGGATGCTAATTCACATCCCAATTAGCGTCCTTATTATTGTCTCAATTAGCATCCCAATTAGCATCCCAATTAGCATCTCAATTAGTGTCCCTTTTTAAAATTTGGCGCTATTTTGGATGCTAATTAGCATCCCAATTAACCTCCCAATTAGCATCCCAATTAAAATCCCCATTAGAATCCCAATTAGCGTTCCAATTAACATCTCAATTAGAATCCCAATTAGCATCCCTTTTTCAAAGTTGGTGCTATTTTGGATGATAATTAGCATCCCAATTAACATCCCAATTAGCATCCCAATTAGAATCGCAATTAGCGTCCCTTTCTAAATGTTGGCTCTATTTTGGATGATAATTAGCATCCCAATTAATGTTCCAATTAGCATCCCAATTAGCTTCACAATTAACATCTCAATCAATGTCCCAATTAGAGTCCACAAAAGAATCCCATATACTGATAAGAATAGCCTAAGAAAAACGTCCTAAATAACATAGCACCATATATTAATCTAGGGTTAGCGACAGGAATTGCACCATGAATTTTGACAGGAAAATCATTCAACATAGCACCAACTATAGAGGTAGGAATGTGCCTAGAAAACATTCAAAATAGTGCCAGGTATAGATCGAGGTATAGTGACTAGAATAATTCCATAAATTTTGAAAGGAACCACGCTAGGAATTGCACTAGGTTTAGAGCTAGGAATTGTGTTTGGAAAATGCTTGACATAACTTCAGATATATCAATGTCAACATCAATGATCATGATTCATGTGATAGTAGTTTTGGATCTTGATTTATCATAGTGGCACCTAAATTACCATAATCATGGAACTTTTGGATCTTGATTAATCCTAGTGAGGGGTAAATTACCTTAATGTCACGTAAATTTCTCTAATGGCATTTGTGGGTCCCCAACAACATTTTATATAACCTAATGGCATATGATTGTCCCTAAGAACATGACAATGATGCATTACGATAATTATGATGGAGTGTATGGATATTATTTGATAAGTATAAGACTATATCATCCATTCTTTTAAGGTAGTATGGCTCCTTGCTCATTATTATCACAATTATATTGATGATGACAATGATGATGACTACGCCGATGACAATGATGTTGATTTATTGTATGATGATGATGACGATGTGGGTGTGGATGTCAACGATGATTGTGCATATGATATCAATTTTGGATACTAATTGATTCTAATGGAACCTAAATGTCCGTAATGACATGTAAACAACCCTATTATAATCTAAATGGTTGCAACATCATATAAATGACCTTAACAATTACATGACATGAATCCTAATGTCGATGAGTGATTACAAACACCAATGGCATATGCTTGAACATAATGACAATGATGACGATGATTTTGTTGATGATGTACTTAATGTTGCTGCTGATGATGATATCGAGGATGATGATCAAGATGATGATGACAATGTCAATGTCCACGATGATGATACATTTCATAATACTTTTGGATACTGCAAAACTTGAGATATTGGAGTTAATACAAGTAATATAGGTTGTGAGGTGTTGACCATGAAAATGTAGTTAGCCATTGGGTTTTACATTGACTAATGTGGAAATTGGGTTTAGTAGTCCCCCCACCTCCCCTACACCCCCTTTGTAGAAAGGTAGTACAATACCACCTATCATGGTGCTACCAAAATGTCACACTACAAGGTTGTTTTGGACAAATCCCCCATCCATACCATCACTTTTACAAAGAACATCCAAGGCACAAGAAGTGGATATCAATCTTAACACAAAATATAAATTTATTTGTAATCTTAAGGACATTTTTGGCTTGGTTTAAAATGGAATGAAGCAACAAGAATTTCAATAATTCCCATAGTGTTACTTCGAAGAAGTGGATTAAATGTTCTTACATCTTTGGACTTATAAGCAGACATCTCTAAAGGAAAAAAACAGTTAGTTGCTCAAGTTTTATGGGATTGGTGGATTTTTCGTTAAAGATTCAAAATAATTGGTTCAATTTTCAATGATCCTTTTGAGGTTTGTAAAATTTCTATTAAAGTTTAAAGCAGTTTTGTTTGTTATGTGAAATTCCCTTGAATTGACATAATTGGGTATTATTTTGCATTTTGCCTACTATGAAGCCAGGAAATCAGGAATTTGATATACTTTATTGGATATATTTGTTGTGTGTTATGTCAAAGATGAGGTCATGGCATGTCAGAGTGTCTTCAGATGTAGAGGAAACCCCAACATCTCCACATTTTGAGGATAAAAATCATCAATGAATTGAAAAATAGTCCCATGCGGATACGGTGGGGTGGGAGTGGGGCCACATACACTTTTCTAGGTTTGCATGGTGGTTAAATATCCCATGCATTATCCATGAGGATTAGTGGTAAATTTTATGGCTCAATACCTTCAATTTCAACCTCTACCCATGCAATAATCCCCTGCAAGGATCATGCTTAGTTTTATCAACCTTGACATTTCCACCAAATCACACTTGTAGCAAACAATCTCTTATGAAGTACATGTGCGTGATGATTTGGAGCCTCACACATTTCCTATAAACTCCAATGATAAATTTTATTTCCTAATAGGTACCCTATATTTCATCCTTAAACCATGGTCTAATAAGGGACACAAAATATGAGATATAATGGACAAACCAAAACCTAAGAAAACCACACAAATATTTTCATATATATATATATATATAATAAAAAATAAATAAAAAATGGAAACATAAAACAAAAATTCAAAATATTCAAAACACTTACCTCACTTACCTCATGTGCACTTCCTATCAGGCACATTGCCTTCCATCATATACATGCATATACCCATTGCTTAGGAACATGCGTTCAAAAACATGTTCGAAGAAAGGGGATATGAACTCCCAAATGATCCTCGGAGATGGGATTCCTCATGTATTTTGTTGTTTCTCTTAGCTTAGTAGGATTCTGAACTCATGGAATTAACCTATTTCCAATGCCAATTCTAAGGTTAGCTGAGAACCACTTTCCACATGTCATTATTAATTGTATTTCATAACATATTTCCAAACTTGTTGTTTGGATGCCTCTTCATAAGTGGAGGATTCTGAGTCAATGACATGGCTTATATGAGATACCAACCTAGAGAAACCTTGAAGCCTAACAATAGGCTTCTTAAATAGATCAACTGAATAATCCTTCTCCTCCTTGCTTTGCTCATCTTAAAGGGATGACTCATAGACTTGGCTCACTTCTATATCACTAGGAGGCTCTTTGAATAACTTGAGTCAAGGGATATCACACATTTACTTTGTAATCACATTTTGCTGGTGTTTGAGGAGAACAATTGGCTCCCTCTTGATCTCTAAACTTACCATTTGTTCCAATCTAGTAAGTAACAAGCCATCAATAACATATGTCTGGAATATTCTCTTTTGTTGACTCTATTATGACACCTAGGAGGATGAATATCTAGGATAACTGATCCTACATTCTATGGATCCTCTTAATCTCTCTATACCTCAGCACTCATATCCCTCTAAGAATAAGTAGGATATGCATACTTCATTACTTGTCATCAGAGCAAGTCACACCAACCTCATTTTGTGGATATTTCCTGCAAGTTAAATTTAGTTCAATAGTCAACAATAACCAATATCAATTTTATATAATGAGATAGTCTTAGAATCCATCCATATATTATCGATATTCCATCAAGAGCATATCAATCACATATATGCAACATGTCATGACAATACTATATGAAATATGGACCTATTGTTCAAACATATCTGGGTTGAAAACTACTTTTATTGGGTACCCTGCTCAAATGTGTGTCAATTTTTACACTGCAAAGTTGTGTATGCATGTTTTAAATTTAAAATAAATTAAGTTTTTAAAAAAAATTCTGAATGAAACTCACTAAATCAGTCAGAAATGAATGTGATATTTATTAAAATGAACGTTGAATAAACAAGAGAGAAGTGTTAAAACATAAATACATGGAGTTAGGTGTCAACCCAAAACAGATGAAGTTATAAACACTTTGGAAATTCGAGGGGTGTTGTGGCTAAGGTACTGATCAAGGAAACATTTCTTGCATCCTACAGGTAATTACAACATTTAAAACTCTCAATTATGCTAACAAAACCCCAATTTGTCTAAATTTTTATGTATCACTTGAAAATCTAAGCATGAGAAGTTGATGGATTTATGTGCAATAAGTTTGTCATTATTTCATTTTTAAATAATCAAACTTAAGTCTGAATATGAAATATATATTTCTTTAATAATAAATGTACATTGTTTCTCCCAACAATTTTTTGGTTGGAACTTTCCAAAAAAATTCTAGGAGGGAATGTGTCATGTTCCTACCATAGCAACTTGTTTTTCTATAGCATCTACAGTGTATCAAAGAATCAAATTTGGGACGTGAATGCATAATAATCCTTAGTTATGACTATGAGATGATGATTTAAAGAGAATAGGATGTGAATTCATGTAATATTTATACACATTTTGGTGGAAAGTGCCAAGGACAAAGGTTGTGAGAAACCACGAATATTTGGAAGGACGGAAGGAGATTACATCATGATCATGCCACCCATCAAATTGAAGACTATTATTGAGCCAAAAGTTTTTTTTTAAATTTAATTGTATTAATAATCATTTTTATTTTTTGGTCCATTTTTTTTTCTAACTCATTGTTTTTCCATATCGTGTGCCCAGTGCCCCCTCTCTATATCAATGCATAAATAAACCTCTGCATAGTTTTTGATCCTAGTCGCATGCCATTATTTGTAGTTGCATGACATTGAGAGTTGTTATATAGTTGTTGTGAGTCCATGATATTCATGCAATAAATGAAGTTTTGTAGAGGATGACTCATCAAATTGACCATTTGAATTTCATGTTGACAAAAAATGAGTGGGCATTAGTAGCTAGGTTGACATAAGTAGTAGGCACAAAGTTTTGGGCTTGTTTCAGGCCTAGAAGTAGACTAATAGTTTTTCTCCATTGTTACAACCACAGTTGCTGACACATTGTCACACCTTATATTGTAGCCCCAAGTGAATTCAGAGTTAGAGTCACATCCTGATGGCTAGTGCCTTGTAGCGGTGAGTCATCACTCATCATCTTACATAGCTAAGCACATAGTGCATGATGTGAGTGAGTGAGTGATTATAATTTATGGTATTTCTAATATTTTAAATTACGAGTCAAACTTTATAGCATAGGAATTTCAAAATGTTGAGAAATTTACATGGATGGATATTTCCAATGTTGCTCTTCTTTTGAAATATTGATATAAATTATGTCCTCAAGTAGAAAGATAAATTCAATTTTTTTTAAGCACATTTTTAACTTTACACTTCTATGCATGACTAAAACCCTTTGGAAGGGTTCACATTTAAATGCGCTTCAGGGAACCATAGGCTAAGTGATCCAAAGGACGAGATTTATGTTACCTATTTCCATTCTAAATATTCCAAAACGAAGGAAAATACCTCCAAATATAGCACTGTCTTCACATTTGTTGAGACTGCGGAAACGATGAAGCAACTCATTCTCCAAACTGGGGTAGAAGTATGAAGTGTGTTGGGACCAAGGAATACAACCTACTAGATCTGCAACCTACACAAGTATATGAAAGGCTGAGATTGATGCTCAAATATGTTGTGGTCTGAGATAAGAAGGTAAGGTGTCTCCA
This sequence comes from Pseudotsuga menziesii, assembly GCA_001517045.1. Taxonomy (NCBI): domain Eukaryota; kingdom Viridiplantae; phylum Streptophyta; class Pinopsida; order Pinales; family Pinaceae; genus Pseudotsuga; species Pseudotsuga menziesii. The sequence goes on from LPNX010481350.1 coordinate 39,360, forward strand.
CTCTGAAACTTGTCTCCATATTTTCTCAATCATAAGCAATGGGGTTATTTGTAGTCATTTTGAGACAAAAAAAATTGCTGGAGATTATTAGTTTGTCTAACAATTTTAGTCCAAGCATCATTACATATTTCTAGGCTTTTTTGACCTTCAAATAATAGCCTCAAGTAGTGAGAGGTTTCACTTTTTAAATCTGGGCAGAGTTTAGGGCATCCAAGAAAGGTCGATCCAAATTCTTGTATTGTTTGTTTCAAGTTGCAGATCTTTGAGATGCCTTGTCCCAAATTCCTTCTCCTTAATCTCATCTAGCAATAACATGACCTGCATCCATATGTATGAAAATACATGCATCATTTTGATTCGATGCATCATAGAACAGGGGGCAGTGTTGTATGTTATGCATAGCCTCTGTAATGTATCAGAGTTGTAATAGTAAGAATATGGAACCAGAGGAAGACTATATTTTGAAGGACTAGCTTAATTATAATATATTAGTGTCCTAATATCCTATAATTGATCCATCATTTACACCAGACTCATAATGATTTGGATTGGTCCTGAGTGCAACCTGAATGGATAACAATTTTTCATTTCATCATATTAGAACCTGTGACTTGTTTTGCATATACACAATATGTGGGGGTTAACATTGCAGTGGAAGAACCCTTTATTTCTCATGTGAATTGATTGAATAGTTGGGAACGTGATGTACAACTTGAATTTCATGGCATTTTAGTTGGGCTCGTGATGGAAAGCTGTATGATTATTTGGATCTCAGATCCGATGGGATTTTTTTTCCAAACTGGTGAGTTCATCCAATGCTTGGAACTTTTTAAGAAGTTGAACTTTCCTTGTTTCCAACACTTGAACTTATTTGATAATTATGTACTTTGTTTTGTTAATTCTTCAATGTGACTTTGTGCATTGTTGTTCATTTTTAAAACTTCCTTTGCAGCTGCAATTAGCTTCTGCTAGTGGTCATTTACCTTTGATATTCCAATGTAAATGATTCATATATAACCACTTCAGGAAATTCGTTAATCACTTCTTAGATTTAGTGGAGTAGTCCCAGTGAGTCAAAACAACCTTCAATATAAATAAGGGCTGCAACTCATGTAGACCAATGAGTCATGACTACAACCATCACAAATAAATAACAATAAACGAAATCCTGTTGCACTCACCATAGTGATAGAATATTCTCTATATGGTACCATGGACCCAATAAAAACTATTCAACTTTGGTCATTTTTAGTGGCTAAACAAATTGAATATCATTACTCTGTCCACAGGGCTCCCTAATTTGTGCAGCTTTGATATTGGTACAAAATATCTTGTCACCATCTTCACTCATGAATCAAATTATAAGACCATAGAACCTTGGCTGGGATTGTTACAACTGATTTTACCACACATGGTAGATCACATATTTATGGCCTTCCCTGTCCCTCTGCAGACTCTTTTGACCCCATGGACCATTTTTGTACCTTTGATGTTTCCAAGATCATCCCTAAAAACATGCATTATTTTCCATACACGACTTTTAAATCTATTCTCGCGTATATACATGGATATGACCCTTAAACCAGTGTACATTGGGATGTGTGCAAAATGCCAAATAGTTTTGGAGTTTTCCTTGATGTGGATCTGAGTCACTTGTCTCTTGGCCTTCCATATGCCTTGAGATCGCTCGAATTTGACCTTCCATTACCCCATTCAAGCACTATATAAGGAACCCTTTGGATACATTGAAAGGAGAGGAATTGTAGAGAAAGAAAACTATAGTCGATTATTGCTGGAGCTTATACTTGAGTCTACACCCCTTTGTCCCTTGGAGCACTTTGTGTTCTTCCCAAGCTTTCCTTGGCTTGTGAGCTTGCTATTGAGAGATGGAGGATTGAAGTGGTGGAGGCCCAGGTGGAGGACTTAGTTTCTGTGGTTCGTAGACATGCCGACAAAGGTTGTCATTCTTGTAATGTCTGATTTATATTAATAGAAATATCTTTTCCTGTCCCATAATGTGTATTTAAATGAATATTGAATCGATGGATGCTTTTAAATGCTTATATGTTATTGATTATATATGCTAGAGTAGGTATAACACAACTATATAGCGTGCTTGTCTTGTTTGCTGATTGTTGAGAGACCAAATTGCTAACACAAGCAAGATTGGAAAAGCTCAACGGGGATCTACATCAACCATCTCAAATAAGGTATGTTTCGAGATCCTTTAGTGTTAGATGATTATTTCTCTTGCATATTGGGAAGGGATTGATTTCTGTAGTTCCTCTGTCTGTTGTGGTAGCCTAAGCCCTAGGAAGTTTTCTCCGTAACAGAATTCACGACCATACTGGGGACATTTTTTGTTTTTCTTTGGGGTTTGGGGGCACAATGTGCTTGATATTCTAGACTTGCTCTTTGTTTCTCCTTGTTTTTGTGTTGCATTTTATAGTATGTTCATCCATTGATACTCCCGTTTATTGGTTTGACCCTTGGCCTGCTTTTTACCACTGTCTTCTCTGTATATGTAGGTTTTTGGCCAAAAGTCATGTACATACACGGATTTTTGGCCAAAAGTCATGTATACATACAGGTTTTTTGCCAAAATCCATGTATACATGCAGCTTTTTGGCCAAAAGTCGTGTATATATGAAGTTGTTCTTTAAATAGTCGCGTACATCCTCCCTTTTGGTGAGTTTGATGTTGTGGGAAGATGTTGGGTGGGTTGTGAGTGTGGTTGGGTCTTCCTTGGGTCTGATGTTGTCTGTTGGATGCTTCTTTTGTGACCACAAACCACTTTTTCATTGATTTTTCATTGAAAGTAGTTTTATTCATTTATCCTTTTTGTTTTTCCATTAGTGCATTACTCTTTTTTCTCTCGATGTCTTGCTGGGCTTGTGTTTTATACTTGCTATAGAGACTGAGAGTTTTAGATGAATTTTATTACATTTTTCATTCTTTTATATTGAAAAATACAAGTTAGTTGCATTTTTTGCATATGAATTTGAGGAGGTACTTGCATTGGATTGCCTGGATGAGAGTTTTATTTAGGCTTTCATACAAGAAGGATTAGATTGACATTCAGAAAGGAATATATATTTATGCATCTCATGTAGTGGCATACCCTATTTTTCATTTGACAAAGATTGCACTTAGCATTGTTTGTTATGGTGTGCATATTTACTTCATTGCTAAGTCATAACTTCATTAGTGGTATGATCATTTGCCTTTGAGTAATTACAGCCAATTAAAATCAACGCATAATAAAATGAATTACACTCTTTTCTTTTATAGGTTGCATCAACAAGATTAGGTTTTAGAGTCTTGGAATAGTTCATTGTGAGTTAATTCTCCAATACTACTAAACAAAAACAAGTAGGTGTCTGTCTAGGTGAGATAGTGAAATCCTTGATATAATTAGTGTTTGTCAGGATGCTCCTCTTACACGAGAGTTAAGCACGAGGCAGTGCACACGATTGTGATTGGGATGACCCCTGGTCACTTTCTGTGAGCATTGGATATATTTCCAGGATTGTATTCTTATCTGGGGGCTCTTTCAAAAGTTTTGGGCTTTTCTACCCTAACCATATGGTCGATCCCGCCTATGACTATCCACCTAAGCATTGGTTATATTGGGGTGACCTTAGTTTCCTTACCTAGGTATCACATGGGGTACTTGCAGAGGTTATTCTGTAGGTGTCCCGGCCAGGTAGAGGTCAGACATCACAGTCGCTTTATGTGTTGAAGCTGAGGGCCACTATAATTGGTTACATACCTCCATTTGTAGTGTATGGGAGGTTTGATCCTCTCCTAGGTGAGACATACCTGCTGCATTCGAGAGCTCACATATCCTCCCCTTAGTTTTCTTGTATTTTGGCTGTATGTTTTCTTAGGAGTGTGCTCTTTGTGCGCTAGTTGGATTTTGGGATTGCAGTTACTTGAGTATATTTATTCTCTCTTGAGTTCGGGTCCTTTTATTTTCGGCATGCCTAGTATCCTATAACCCATCCTTGGTCCTAGTGTGGACCCTGGTGTTAGACTTGGGGGCATCACAGCCCCTTACCCTGTTCATAGATTTCAAAGTGGTCACACTCTTCCCTCTACTCCATATGTGGAGGATGTTGACTCCCTTCTCTTGGTCTTTACACTAGTGGTCACCCTCATGGGGGTGGTAGTGGATGCGTGAATGTTGGGTCTACACGTCACTTTCCTTCTTATGTCCCATCGTCCATCGCATTCTTTCCTTTGAAGGTAGTTGTCATGATCAATCCTCCTTGTAGCCTATATTTTGGACTCTTTATTGACTATTTTGGGATTTTTTTTTGGACTAATATGGTTGTCATGTAGGGTCTAGTTTTTGTACACTCTCTCCAAGGTTTCGACCCATTCGTTCCTATCACAGGTATTATGTATGAACTAACATATAGGTTAGGATATCACATCCGATTGCACTTATGCATTTCCTTATGACCATTCCATCTTAACCTTAGGTACGAACCCATTACATGGTGGCACATAACCTTCATGTTCTTGTTAGAAGTGATATTATGTGAATGGTAGAGCTTTCCTATACATGGGTGTCCTAGTTAGCTCCCTTTTTCGATTTGGTACCCATGCTGTGAGTCCTCTCTTAGGTCTGGGAGTCCCTTTTAGTCCCTCCATGTCCTTGATCAAGAGCTTCATACTCCTCTTGAACTTTATGCTGGCCATTACCCCAGGACTCCCTTGTATATGTCAAGTTGTAATTGTATTATCATGAGTTTTTCTTTCCTTATTGAGCCTTATACCGGCTTCCCTGACTTTGATTATCAGCCATATAGCCTGATCTTGTCTCATGTCTAGTGAAGCAGATCCATTTTATATATCTTTTACAGCTTGATTCCCCATTTTTCACCGGGAGGGGACTTTCCCCCGATTGTCATTATCCTACACACGTTTCCTTGCATTGAGCATAGGCATGTTCCACTTCTTGGAATTAGTTTCTTTTCCCCTTGACACTCATCTCTTCCTATATTTGGAACTATAAAGCACTTTTATTCTTTTTCAAAATTTTCAAAATATCTAAAAAGTCCAAAAAAATAAAAAAACCAAAAAGCTAGACAAGAAAATATGTTATCTTTGGCAGCAGTCGAGTCATGTCTCCTTCGAATGGAGCACTGTATATCACATCCATTGGTTCGGTTAATAGTTTAAATTTAGGAGTTGTACATGATTTCTTTGAGTTTATCTCCACCGATTGGTTAAGCTTCCAGTCCCTATGGATCCTTTGTCGATGCCTCCTTTGTCGCAGAGATGTCCCTATTTTTTATGTTGAGTCTATGCTGCCTACATTCAGTCACCATTCTCCTTTATGCTTTTTTTAGAAGGAAGTTGAAGCCTGAGTCACTCATTCCTCAATTTTCTTGACTTTGCATGTCGACCATTCTCGGTACTGGTACTAGTTCGTGCACATTATGATCGATTCCTTGCACATTATATAGCTTTGCTGAGTACCTCACGTTGGATGATGGGGGATGCCTTAATGCCCTCCTTCCAGTGGATTTCATCCCATCAACTTCAGATCATTTATTTTGGGATAGGATTCTCGAGTCATTTTGAGTTCCTTGAGACTTGCAGTCATCAGTGGCAGGTTCTCTTGCCATCGATAGTTTTGGGAATACATCAATGTCCCATGATCTATGGATTCTTTCAAGTGTTCAACCTCAACACATTTATTCACAGTTGTTCGTTTGCACTCTAGTACCTTGATTCCCATTTTCATTATCGGTGGGTGATCTCGCATCTATTAATGGTATACATCAATGACCGGTAATCAGACGATGGACTACTATGTTTGACCTTGACACCTTTATTAACATAGTGGGACATGTACTTGTAGTGGATTGTGTATAATACTTTCTATATTGGTGGTGTTCCAGATATGATACCTCCTTGATCATGCCAGTGTTCATGATATTTAAGCTCTCATGAATTGATTCCAGTGTATGTCAGATATCTTTAGCCATCATGGATATCATGATCCTTTGTATATCTTCATCATGGAGATTCTGATCTATCTATATTGTACATGGCGATGACCACAAATGTCATATTTTGTATCATTCCTATTCATGGCCATTGTACTCTTATGTATCCAGGACTATTGTATGTACTTGCAGTCATATGCAAATATATTTGTACTATATTGTTAGATGGCTGGTTCTTCATCACTCCACTTCTGGGATGGAATTACAATGTATTTCAGCGATCGCATTACCCCTCTAACCTCACACATTAGGGGGCATCTGTTACAGCTAATTTTACCACACATGGTAGATCACATATTTACGACCTTCCCTGTCCCTCTGCAAACTCTTTGGACCCCATCGACCATTTTTGTACCTTTGATGTTTCCAAGATAATCCCTAAAAACATGCATTATTTTCCATGCGTGACTTTTAAACCTATTCTCGCGTATATACACGGATATGACCCTTAAACCTGCATACATTGGGATGTGTGCAAAAGGCCAAATAGTTTTGGAGTTTTCCTTGATGTGGATCTGAGTCACTTGTCTCTTGGCCTTCCATATGCCTTGAGATTGCTCATATTTGACCTTCCATTACCCCATTGAAGAACTATATAAGGAACCCTTTGGATACATTGAAAGGAGAGGAGTTGAAGAGCAAGAAAACTATAGTCCATTGTTGCCAGAGCTTATACTTGAGTCTGCATCCATTTGTCCCTTGGAGCACTTTGTGTTCTTCTTAATATTTCCTTTTCTTGTGAGCTTGCTATCGAGAGATGGAGGATTGAAGTGGTGGAGGCCCAGGTGGAGGACTCAGTTTCTCCAGTTCGTAGACGTGCCAATAGAGGTTGTCATTCTTGTAATCTATGATTTATATTAAGAGAAATATCTTCTCTTGTCTAATAATGTGTATTTAAATGAATATTGAATCCATGGATGCTTTTAAATGCTTATATGTTATTGATTATATATGCTAGAGTAGGTCTAACACAATTATATAGCATGCTTGTCTTGTTTGCTGATTGTTGAGAGAGCAAATTGCTAACACAAGCGATATTGGAAAAGCTCAATGGGGATCTACATCAACCATCTGGAATAAGGTATGTTTCGAGATTCTTTAGTGTTAGATGTTTATTTCTCTTCCATATTTGGAAGGGATTGATTTCTATGTTTACTTTGTCTGTTGTGGTACCCCAAGCCATAGGAAGTTTTCTTCGTAACAGGGATGCACCCATTACCTCCCATAGAAGTTGCATAGAGGAGCCCCTAAAATATGCATTCTTTATCACGGTGTCTCTTTTTCTTCTTCCTTGGTAGAAGAGTCTTTATTATGAGAAGAATATGCATAGCCCCCTTCATGTAGAAACAAGGTCTTGGAAAAACTGAATATTCTATTGTTTATATATAATTTTCCATATTTCCACCTTTAAAGCATCAAGTTTATCAGACATTTTTGTTGCCAAATGACGTGAAGTAAATTTTGAATCCAAATTTTTCCTTTGGGTGATAAAATGAAAATTTGGTGTTGTACTTGATAGAAAATTCTCAAAATTTATCAACAAAACCTGACAAAGTTCATATTCATATAATATTTGCACATCTTATTTTTGTGAAGATAAGTCTCTCCAAGGACTGTTAAATGACAAACGCCACGAAGTGTTGGCCTCTACTGGACATGAAACCTCTGACAAAAAAAGAATTAACAGGATCGAAAATGTGCCATGGGAAGAGGTTTAATCAATGATATCTGTTCCATCTAACAACAGAAGAAAACGGATAGCAGACACAACAGATGAAAGCTCTCTGCAGTGCACTCCAACAAACCTGTGAAGATATAGTATCAACTAGGCCAAACCCTTGTCAATCTCAGATTCTAGCTCCATTTCAGAAAGGAACCTTGATGTCTTTAAATATTCAAGAAAAGAAAATAAGGATGCCCTATTAGTTATCTCTAGACAGTTGGATGTCGTAGAAGTCATTCCAAATAAAATAGATGCTACTAACCAACACATCAACTTTCCCATCAACACATCTTGACATTCTTGATCTTTTAGTGAATCCCATTTCCTATCAACATGTGTTTTTCCTTCAAATTTTGAAAGGGAATGCATTTGCAAGGCAATAGAAATAGTCCACATCCCTAGTTTTAATAGCCTTAATTTATCCGTAATTGTCCTGACCGTTCATGGTGAACTAGAAAGAACAAAATTCAATCCAATTTCAATCATATCCCTAGAATTAATATTAGGATGTCTACACTCAATGAACTGTATGACCTCAAATAAACCTTGAAAGGATAATAAAAATTGTGTCTTATAAAAAAATTTCTGCTGAGATAGACGAATTACATATATGAGAATACTGAGAATGGATTTGATGAATGTATTTTCCTTCCTGGAAAAGTTGAATCATATACAAGAAACTAGTACAAATGGGATTCAATTTGTGATAGTTGTTCAATGCAATTTGTAAGAAACCACTGAATGATACTTCTCCATGAAAAACAATCTTGAATCATCTCTACTATGATATTCAACCCAAAAGGAATACATGTCCGAAATTCACCTGATTTTGTTTGAGCATAATTTGAAGCAACAAAGCAAAGCCATAAAAACAAGCTTGCATGCTCAACCAGGTATTGTGCAAGTGTTCAACTTTTAACTACCTTCTTCATTACGTGAAGCACCAACAACTTGGTTTGGAATTATGTAAGAGATGAACCATAAAAACTTAATAGAACCTTAAGAAAATTTTTATGGCGATATATCTGAGAACCCTCAGAGGAATTCAATCCATCTTCCAGAAGATGAAGTATCCATGTTTGATCACTCTAAAAATTGAATTAACCACGCACAAACATTGAACAAAAAATAGGTATACTCTCGTGGATGATTTCAAGAGAATGCATAAGTAAATGATTGATGATTGGGTAATCAATGTTTGTAGGTTCCATCAGAATACAGGAAGCTTGGGCTTTAAAGATAGCCAATACAAAAGGAATTTTCTACTAGAGCTCCACTATTGTATTTTTGACATATTTTAGTAAGAGTTGTAGCTGAGGATTTAGCTTGAATGTTTGATCATTCAAGCTGGAATGAACATTTGGGGCTTGGAAAAAGTGCTAGTGGAATTTCCAACAACGAGAATCAGGGTCCCTTTTTACAACTATGTTGCCAAAATCTAAGAATTTTTTTATGGAAAATTCTTGTACCAACACATACTACAAAATTTCATAGGTAGAGATAACCTTTGTAATCAGTCAAATGCCTCCACAACATTTAAAATAGCCGAAATTTAAAAAAATGGTGTCCTCTACAGTCCATGTTTAATAAAAAAAAAATGATTGTTCAGTCAAAATGACCTCGTGTTATGCATCTCAACTCAATAGAATGTTCCTCATTGCTAATATTTAGTGATTCACGAACATTTGCAAGGAAAAATTCATGTTTCCAGTTATGATCACCCTAAATATATAGTGCTTGCAGCACATAATTATATGCAATGAGTTTCAACGAACTGAAAGTTGCTTTTCCTTGAACGAAATCATCACTACCTTCAGTTGAACTTTGGCCAATATACTCCAGGTGGGGGATGGTAATTGTGAATATTTTTTATCTTGAAGGTACAACTTCGAGTAATCCATATCCCTCTTGATTATTTGTTTCATATGACATATCTTTATGCTCTCTTTCTTTCTTTTCATAGAGCATTCTGATATATATGTTTGAATATCTGATTAGTGATTTCATATTCAAAGCAACAATACATGGATTAACCACTTCATGATGAGCCTTAGAAGTTGTAGTATTAATCCCATCACATGAATTTAAAGAGGATCTACTTTTTATGCTTTCCCTCCACTCCAATCAAGGCCTCCGAAGGCTCCCAAGTTTGTTGCATCTATAACATGTTCATTTTCCCTTTTTCTATTCTTAACAGAAACATTATCCAATAGGATAGCTCTTTTCCTCAGTGTTATTTTTGGGATTGACTATCTCCTTGTTTTTGTCGCTGGGGAAGAAACATCATGATTGGTTAACAACATAGTACATACACCTTTATCAGAAATAGCAATTGATGCTTGACGTAGTTTTTCTTTCAATTCCTCTGAGGAAAGCCCTTAGGAGTTGGTTCTGTGACCTGTTTCATATTACGAGGTGAAACACCTTCACACTAATTTCCATATATTTGTTTTATATTGGTAAATATAGGGGTCGAAGGACTCCCTACAATTGGTATCCATTAAAATGACTCTTTCTAACAACTAAATCTAAGAATAATGCTTAGAAATTATATTGGGTAGCTTGGTGCTAGTGTTTTTAGTAATGTTGAAAGTTGAAACACGTTTAATGTAATTGATTACTAAAGAAATATTTGATAAAATATACTGTAAACATAGGATTTGTATATTCAAAACGAAAAATGAGATTTGGGTGTGTCTTTGATACCTGTATCTCCTCAAACCTCATTAGCTGCTGGATAAATGACTTTGGTTATACTCTGGTCAGATAATCTTATCTATGGTCTCTAGCATGTCAAGTTCGTCACCTTGGTCTTCAAAATATAGAATTTGGTTTCTCTTTTACAAGTAGATGCAGGTTTTGGTTTATTGATTTCATTTTTTTACTGCTTCTTTTGCAATGGTTTCTTTGCTCCTATTGACATTCATGCATTCACCTCTTAGTTGAAAAATAAGTGGTCATCAAAATGTTGAGGAAATACTGAAACTGAATTTACTCGAGCAGTGAAAGAGATATGTGAGGAGTATGATGATAAATTTACAGAGAAAGAGGAATTTATTCTAGAGACTGATGATGGGAAATCCAGATCATGTATTTATGAAAACTTAAAGGATTCTACATAGAAAGTACAGTTTACAAAAAATGATAAAATCGAAGAAGCAACTGATGAGTTAGAGGAAATGTTGAAAATGAAAAAAAATAAATCTAATAAAATGCATTATGAGATTTTTTCCAACAAACATGATATTAAGAGGGAAGTACATAGGTAGGAAAATTGGCAAAAGAACCATGGGGTAGGTGAGAGTACGAAAAATCCTACTACATCCCTGATATCATCTGATAAGAAAGACAAGAAGATGCTCAGTTCAGTTTAGATCGGTATTAAAAAGATCAGTTCATTATCAACATCTAAAAATGACAATATGAGGTCCATACTAAATATAAAGAAGCCTACAGGCCATTTTGAGGACCATTTGAGGTATGATGTTGTTGGTGCAGTTCCTACGAGCCATTTTGAGAACCATTTGAGGTCTACTGTGTCTGGTTGTCGTATCTTTAATAACTGAGCCAGAGCTGAAGACAACAAAGAGGGATTTTAAAATGTCATCAGAGAGTGAAAGAAATATTCATAATGATGGAGACAATATTTTGAATTTTTCTTCTTATCTTGAAGAAATTAGGATACAATCACCAGATACATGCATTATTTTAGAGCAGACCATGAGTGAAAAGTAGTTTGGTCTAAAAAGGAAAAGCACGGAAAAATGAAATTAGAGGTTCTCAATTAGTGCCTGAAAGTGAGTTCCTAGATCATAGAAAAACAGTCACAGATAAAATTGTCAGCAATTCTAAATCTTTTAAACATGGAAACACTAAAGAGAGCATTTAGGTTTCAAGCTGTAAAGAAAATTTGAAGGGTGAAAAATATTTTGAAAATATTCATGAAAATTCCGTTCCTAATGTCAAAGATCATGTGATTTCTACATTTGTGATTAAAGACAATGAAGCTAGGGTAGTTCCAAACACTTATTTGCATCAGAATTCCATTCTGAAGAAGAAAAGAAAGATCTTAAAGAAACATAATTCAGGGTTATCAACTCTACCAGAGAGATTAGATAATCAAATAAAGATAAATATTTTCACGGAAGAAGAAAATGTTCTTGAAGTATTATCTAGAGTAGTCATAGAAAGAGAAGGACACATATCAAGGAAAGGAAACATAAACTTAACTTTGACGAACATTTGCATTTGGTAAAAACTGGAAATTGGTGTGACTAGATAGGATGATTCTTACAAGATTTTTGCAGATGAAAAATATTATACTAAATTCTTTGATAATGACAAGAAGTCAGTTAAGGGAAATGAGGAATGTGTCAAAGTAGACACATTTATTCAAAAATAAGCAACTGGAACAGAAGGTAGTAAGAAACATGTGGTGTCTTCAGATTCATATCAATCTTTTATAAGGTTTTCTTTAGAACCTGCTAAATGGATAGAGGAGAAGCAAATGGATCCATGGTTTGAATATTTAATGTCCTCTAAGAATATGGATAAATGGAATATTGGAGATAAGGACGAGAGGAGTGCACATGCTAAAATGTCTACTGAATCAGTGATTGGTCCAAACATGGAAGGACAAAAGTTGTAGAGCATTACTGCACCAGTGCTTCCTTCTCCACATAAGAAAGATGATTCAAGTTTAGCTTCAAGGAAATTCAATTCAGTCGGCACACATCCTATCAAGGATGATGTTGCACAAAAGGGTGAGGATGAGAAATATGAATACAAGTCAAAGGGCATCAGGGTGAAGAAATCTTGTGCGACCCCAGCAAAGAAAAACAACAAAGGCCTTAAGAAATATCATTGGAAGTCTGCCTCAGAGAAGTTTAACGAAGGGAAATTAGCTAAGTATTTCTCTGTTCGCAAGCATGAGAAAGTTTCCCCTATAAAATATAACACTGAACCTTCATCAGAAAAGGTGATAGGTTCATCAAAATTTAAGGTGAAGATAAAAATTACCACAGCAATAAAATTGGATGGTGTGCCACTATCTACAGAGTTGTATTTAGAAAAAGAAAACAAGATTAGACAAGTGTAAGTATTATATTAATTCAGCTTCGTTTCAGTTTACAGTTTTTTTCCTTTTGTTGTTATATTTAGATACCCACTTATTAATGTTCATATTGTCCTTCATTTGTTCTTCTTAGCATTTTGGATTATTTTACATGTATGATCCTGCAAAAGAAGTAAAATTCAGAACTACGTCAAATGATTCTAACATTGCTACCCCATCTACATCTATGAAGCATATTATAGCAGTTGCACAAGCTAAGCGAGAACAAGCACGTTCTCTAGCTCTACCACATTCTATTTCAATTGAAGAAACTGAGAATTCTATTTCATTTATTTCTAGTCCTTCACTAATCTGAGGGAGTAGTTCAGATCACAGTTAGCCACTCCAACTTCACTTAGATTGTGAGGTAACTGAGGATATAAAGGATTCCATTGCTCCTACAGAATCAAGAAGTCCCAGAGTTAATGTGCAACAATGGGGTCTACCAAATACGATGGATCTGAAATCAAGTGAAGAAGGTAAAATAAGATCAGAGCGAAAATCGGTTGGAGGGACACTTAGTGGGGATACATAAGCAACAATTAACATGGACACTTTTGAAGGAATGCTAGAGACACTGCCAAGGACGAAGGAAATGATTGGTAGAGTATCACGTCATGCTATTGACTGTGCAAAATATAGCCTTGATGGTGAGGTAAGATTGATATATTTTACTTTCCAGTATGGTAAACAAGCAGCTCATTTTATTTTTTCTTACTGTGGTTTTTTTACTTTTGGAAAATTAATGATGAAATCTGTCAAGGATTAGAGTGAAGAATGAATATGTTACATGTGGATCATTTCTACATTCATAGTGACGTATGAGAATCCTATACATTATTGATTTTCCCCTGCATTAACTTATTTTTCAATGTATTTTTAGTTAGAACTTGAAACCTTTTACATATGGATGTGGATACTAAATCAAAATATGAAATTGGTGTCTTCAACAAGATGCACATTATCCCCTTCCATTCTCTACTACCCAATGGTTTCTTGTTGGCCATGGGATTTACCTATCCTCCCTGGAATAAATTGTCTTGGATTGACTGAGCACAACAAAATATAGAAAGGCTACAGGATTACACTCACATTCTAATATCTATAATGTATTTTTTCTGAACCACTATAGAATATTAGGATCTAGGTAAAACTATGCCACATATTCTGCATGATGACTTGCATTGATTTAGAGGCCAAAACAGGATCCCTCTGGATGATAGATCTCATTTGTAACAAAGGTGAAAATTGAGGACCATGCATGGAGAAATTAACAAGAACAAGAAACCTATTAATTACCTATCTTCCTATTGCATTGGCAAGGCCTAATCTTTTATTTCCTACTTGAATTTACCCAAACAAAGTATCCATATGCACCCTGTCGTAATTGCATTACAATTGGTTTGTATAGAGCTTCATGGATTGATTAGTTGAGATAATGTTATTGTATCTAGACTTTTATTTGGTATTGAATTTTATGGAATTATATACCTTCCAATATGGATTATGAAGCTTATTAAGAAATGGATCATTAGAATCTCCTATCACACTAAAGGCACATGATTTAGATTAAAAAAAATAAATGCATGTGCCCATCAACAATATTTGAACTTTGTTGCAACCAATGTTAAGAGGTTCTTGTATTATGGTGCGTAATGTGGCTAAGAATGTGGACTTAAGAACCATGCTTTGAGAAATCATTCGTGGGCCCTATAGTGACATATTCGTTAGCGATGAAGGTTCCTTCAATGTAACAACATTGCATTAGTTTATGTCTCAATTTGTTTGTAATATGAACTTGTTGGAGTGTGTACTAAGATAATGGAAATCGGCCATACATAAAATATAGGAATCCTTGATGTTAGCATGAGGGTCCTTGTATCAATAGCATTTTATAGATTAGATATATATCCAAAATAAAATTTTTCAAGCTTAGAGTTGAGGTGTTTAGGTGTTTAGCCAGAGAAGAAGATCATGGAACCAGGTACAAAATTTCGAGGGATTTCCCATGTAGTGACATTGGTTGTTTATGATGCCTCCTCTAATGTTATAGCACTAATTCAGTTGGATATTATATCAGTTATGAATTTAGAAGTTTATTACTAAGAACTTGTTGGGGGTAGTAAGATGATCCTAGCTAGCCAGGTATTACAGACTACGATTGGTATTTTTCCCTTTTATTGCAGGTTTGTATAGTTGGACTACATATGTATAAAGTAAATGTTCAAGCTTATTGTTGTAGTGTTAGCTAGAGAACATACCTAAGTTACCAGGATACAGATTCGGATCCAGTTACAGATACGGATTCGCTAGATTATTTAAAAATTAGGAACCGAATATGACGGGGAAACAGAAAGTACAAAAAAATATAACAAATAATTTTATAATATATAAAAAAATAGAATTAAGAAAGAAAACTATTTCGGAAAGACACGAGTAGAACTATAAGTTATTTCCAAAAAGGAGATTCCATGTACCATAAATGATAATTTGATAATTTGTGATATTGATAATTTTAAAAACCATTTCAGCATGAACTTGAAGTAGGTCATAATAGTGTTTTTATGAGCTACATCCACATGTCCTTATCAATAGGGAATAAAGTGGTTTTATTGAACACTATGGCAAGACTACATAATAGTGTAGGTGAAGTGAGCAACAACATAGTACATAAATATAGATCAACCCTTGACATCAAACCTTGACCATAAAGATATATCAAATAAAAACATTGAAAGCAGACCTTGATATTTATATATAAGAGTTCAAGAGCATATCTTGACATAAGGATAGATCAGATGTTAAATAGGAATGGGTTTACGATAGCCATTAGGTGTTTAGGGCTTTTTAATTTTTTTATTAAACAATAATTTTTTGGGGGATCAATGGGTCATAGAAGCATTGAAAGTTGCAGGACCCATTTGAAAATTTCAGGAATTGTTTGATTTTTCATAAGATCCGTTTGAAAATTTTAGGATTTATTTTTTCATTTTTGACAGGATCCGTTTCATGGGACCAAGATACAATTTCCTCTATTGGGGATCCGTTTCAATGGTGGATCTACCTCAGATACGCATAGAATCCGTGGATCAATAGATCCTACACATTGTGGTGGTGGATCTGGTAACACAGGAACATACTTAGAAATATTTAAGATGGTGTGAGAAGGGAAAATTTTCTGGAAACAGTGAATGACATGGGTCTGATTTATCATGCAGTCAAAGCGAGCACACTCTGAGCACTAGAAACTGTACATTGTTCAAGAAAGAGAGGAAGGACTGATTTAACTCTTGGATGAGGTAGGAACATATTTGGTTGGTTAATACAAATGTTATGCTGAAAAATGGTCATTGGATGACGATTTTGTTGCAGCTTGGATGCTTTGTGCAACTATGATTTCAATGCTAAAATTATTTTTCTCATAGTTTCCACCTAGGTAACTGCATTTGATGAATTTATTCCAAAACAATTGAAATTTGTTGAATGTGAAGGAAAGTTGATTGCGCAAATTTAATTTCAAATTGTTGGAAAATTTAAAATATTAATTGTATTTTTAAGGAGAAAAAGAGTTAATTAGAAAACTTAGGTAAAATATTTTGTGAATTTTACATGTTTTTAATAGATTTGAAATTTAAACAATTGTATTTGTTTTTTATTTGGAATATGAAGTTATAAAAAATCACATTTCTTCTTTTTGAACTTAATTACAAATTTTATGAGACTTTTTTACACAAACCAATTTTTCTTGAACTTTATTTTCGCCAATTTTGAACCAGTTGACTAGGTTGCAACTAATTCTGAAGCAAAATTAGATAACGTTCTACTCAAACATAGTCACACACGTTTGAAGCCTAAAGAGTAGCATAGTTTTCTCAAGCCTTATATGTATCAAGACTTTATTTCCTCCACTAATGTTACAGATGATTGTGTTATCTTAGAGTGCTTTGTACAATGTAGATTCTATTATTACAATACTGTAATGCAATAGAAAATTTTACATTAATTTACCTTGTTATTGTGAACACAATCATTCACACCTTGTATGCCAGTAATTTAGTAGGAATTTAACTAAAGACAATTTTCTTCCCACAAGAATAGTGCAAAATGAACCATTTAAATGTTGTCAATTTCATCCAAAAGTAGATAATGGCAGGGGGGTTTAGAACCGCCCTTAAAAGTCACTTTTGTTGGTGGGAGGTTTAGAACCGCCCCCAAAAGTAAATTTTGGGGGGCGGTTTTGATCTCTTCCAGCACCACCCCTAAAAGTAAAAACTTCTAGTGTCGGTGCTATTAGGGGCAGTTTTGTAAAGACTACCTCCAAAGCGAAAACTGCCCCCAAAAGTGTCTTTTGGAGGAAGAAGAAAACCACCCCTAAAATCCAAATTTGTTGTAGTGCACAAAAATAATCTATGTTTTTGCAAGGATTAGAAGGTCCACTAACATTCTAGGATACAAACTAATATTCAAAAGGAGGGTATATTTAGCCGTCATTGTTTTCTTCTTGAGGCTATTTAGTGTAGTGAAAGTTGGACTTTAACATCAAAAACACATGAAACATAAGATATGTAGAAATACATATTAATTGAGCTAATTGATACAATTTGCTAGTATCTTTTCATTGTAGTTTAATCACTTACTCTACATGACCATCCCTAACTACCAACACTAACTATTATTCATTAACTTGATTGGTCACTAACACTCATGACATTTATTACACATTAATACATAATATATCAGGGATCCTAATATATTATTGAGCGTCACTTATTCTAGCACCTCCTATTAACATGAAATACAATTTTTTTTTAGCACCCCTCAATCTATAATCCATAGCAACTTACTCAATAGCTAAGAATAATTACAAAAGTTGAAGGGCATTCTTGTTTAGTCTTCAATAATGCAACACTTCTCTGGTTCTTAATATCGAAAAAATACATTCTATTGTATGATGTAGGTTTAGTTGGTAAAGAAAAGTATGCAATGTCATATCACTGAAGTTTTGCATTGGGGCATTAAAGGTAGTTTCTTGAGTTTATCAATCTTTTTTCTTCTCTTTCTTTCATTATGAGATATGATTATTGAAACAAGTGTTTGAACATGACATTTTATGATTTAAATATGATATTATCTACCAATTGATAATAATGGGATTCTAAAGATTATGGATTTTTTCATGACAAGATGTTTTTGTAGTGATCAAAATGGAAACCTGGTCAATAGAGTAATCACATTGTGATATAGATAATTGAAATATGAACTATTTTATGACCACAGTCAATTTTTTCTATATTATGAATGCTTTATTGTTTACAATCCAAAATCTAGATGGAACTTCTTTAGAGTGTTGATTTTGCATTCTAATGTTATGTGTATCCCCCTGGAGCTTCCATTTCTAGATTCTTTGTTTCTTTATGTTAGAAACAATAATATCATTGCCATCAAGTATTCCTATTACATGGAAGGTTTTGAATTCATATTTAAATGGATTTTGTTCATAGTCCTTAGGCAGTTATACCCATTTCCAACATCTGCATACTGATTATAGAGTATATTCCTATTCCATGTCATGATTGTAGTTTGTTAAGTATATCTGATTCTATTCCTTCTCCAAGTGTTTCAAGTCATGCCTGGTTCCCAAAGAAAAAGATAAAAAGACATCCTCATCCTATATTCTATGGACCCATGAATATGCTTATATCCAATGCTATTGGGGATCATGTAGACCTCACAGTGAAAGCACTGCAACATCACCCTAGGAAGCGAATAAACATTATGAATTGGAATCAAAATATATCCTAACCATTTGTCCTTGTGGATATTCATTAGCTTGATGGAAGAAGGAACTTTTCTCATCCCATGCTTGATAGGATCCATGTGAAGCACCAACTATTGGGTTGATCATCCTATTTTGATTCTCCTAATTACTCCATTTATAAATGGCTCTAGCATGATCATGCTTATCTACTATATCATTGGCATCCGCACTAAGATAATTGTTGTTGATAGGTCTCATATAGTGGTACACTTACGGTTGCTAGGGAATAATGATTTTTGCAATACCATTAAGCCAATATATTGAGTTTTTTCAAAATTCATAGAAACGTTTTATGGATTTCATAACTTGCTTGATCATATATTGTGAACTTATACAATCTATCATCATTTTCCTACCATTAGATTCTCAAAGTTGTGTAGTTATCCATTTTACCATTATAAAGGACCTTGTAAGTTAGGTTCCCAAATTCTTAAAGGGTGTTAGCTCAATGGAAGAGTGCATGCCTTATAAGCAAGAGTTTGGTGGTTCAATTCCTCCATTCCCTAATGGTATTATAATATCGATTACAAATAAGTAAATTAGTAAGAAAAAAATTAGAGATAAGTGACCAAACAATGGGAGATAAGTGATTGAACAAAATGACCAAAATTCGTATATAAAACTACTAAAAATGACTAAATTAGTGACCAAAAAATGAGAGATACGAAACTAGGCATTAAAAAGGATGAAACACATGGCACTAATGATGTAGACAAACATGGTGTTGATATGGTAGGAAAATAAGATGAGAAACTAGGGATTAAAAAAGATGCAACACATGGTGCTAATGATGAAACCAAACATGGCGTTGATATGGTAGAAAAATAAGGAGTTACTTTGGATGCAAAACATGGTGCTACATAGGACGAAAAATATGGTGCAAAAATAGAAGAAATATTTGGCATCATTTTGGTAGCAAAACACAATGCAAAAAAGGAAGAAAAAATTGGTGCGAATTTGGAAGAGAAAATTTGCACATATTTGGAAGTAAAGCATGGTGCAAAATGGGATGCTAAAGTTGTAGCAAAAATGGATGCAATATTGGATGCTAACATCGTGTTATTAAGGATTAAAATATGGTGCTAACAGGGATTCCATTTAAGAATAAAAAGAGGACACTCGCTAGGAAGCAAAATAGGACGTTATTTAGGAAGCAAAGTTGGATGCTATTCTGGAAGCCAAAAAAATAGACGCTATTTTCGACGTCATAAAGGATTCTATCTAGGAAGAAAAAAAAGACATTTTTTGAGAAGCTTTAAGTTTATTCCATGACGTGTCCCATTTAGCGCTTAGTTTTACCACTCAATGTTAAAAACAAATACACTAAAAAGGGATGCTAAATGGGACATTAATTCCAGGATTTGTTGTAGTGAATAGTCGATATTTTGAATCTTAATCATGTTTCATCCTTAGGACAAATTTTATTGATAATGAGGAAGAGATAATGAAGGTATAATAAATTTTTAGAGAGCTAATTTAAATATTCCCTCCTCTTCTCGATTTTAACTTTTAGTTTCTCCAATTTTTTGATTTCATCACAAGTGACCTCCCTGTGTAGGTGAGTCATTTTAGATCTTGGATTCCTATGGTGTTTGAATTCAAAATTAGTCTCCGGGTACTCCATAGTTTCCATTATAAGATTCGACGTTTCAAACCTTAATAACTGTTCATCCTCAATACAAATTGTGTCAAGGATAAGGAAGGGATAATGAAGGTATAATGATTTTTTAGAGAGCCAAGTTAAATCTATGCTCCTCTTTTGTATTTTAACTTTTAGTTTCTCCAATTGGTGTATTTCATCACAAGTGACCTTCCTGTACATGTGAGTGACTCCGTATCTTAGATTCATGTGGTTTTTGGATTTAAAATTGGTTTATGTGTACTCCACAATGTCCATTATAAATTTTGATGTTTTGAACTATTTTTTTTTGGATTTTTAGGAAATTTGTTCAACCCTGCCAAAATGAATTATATGTATTGATTAACATCGTTTCATTTTTAAGTAATTTTCACGAAAAAATTGTAATATTAGATATTTTTATAGTCCATGTAGTCCTATATTTAGTTGAAAATAAACCAACATAGATCCATATTAAACCCAGGTCTATCAAGCATTGAGAAGGATCGAATTTCTTGAGGTGTACTTTTTTAATCTTAAACTCAAGGAATTTGATCCTTCTCGTGCTTGATATATTTGGGTTTAAATTTAAATTTTGTTATTTTGTAGGTGGACATGGATTTTTTAAATTACTTTTCATAATTTTTTATTTTATGAGCATACATGTTTTTTTTATAAACCGACATGTACTTTAATTTTAATTTTTGATAATGTAATGTTAAACATTATGTTGCATTATTAAGAACATATATTCGTGGGTAAATCATATTATAGGTATGGTTTTCTTAGATATTTGAATGCATTCAAAAGATAACATATATACGATTTATCTTCATTGTTTCATGCATATCATTCTCCAAAGTGGGGTTCATCCTGTTGTAAATTGTGTTCATCAAGAGGATTTGGTGATATGGAATCTCTCCATGTCACAAATTTAGTTCGTATGTGAACTATTTACATATAGTTTTGTTTTTATTGACTTACATAAAAAGTGAATTATTGTATACATGAAACTCAATATTAATTGTTGTTTGTTTCTACTTTCATAGGAACCTCACCAACTAGGTTCTCTAGTGGTCATGCATATGGGAGAATTGTGGCTAATATCTTGCATGATGGTCATGACACATTGACCTTTCCAAATAATTATTAATTTTTTTTTTTTTTTTGACTAGGGAAATCGACAACTAGGGTTGAGCTGGTACTCGCATGACACAGTGTCCAGGGATCCATTATCGCTACCACTATTATAGCTGATTTTACTAGTCCAGGTGAATCACACTTTGTATGGCCTTTCCCTGTCCCTCTGCAGACTCCTTAGACCCCTTGGACCATTTTTTGTCCTTTGATGTTTCCTTGAACATCCCTAAAAACATGTGAAAAATGATACACGCGACTTTTAAACCCTTAATCACGTATATACGTGGGTTTGACCACTAAAAACACATACATTGAGATGTGTACAAAATCCAAATACTTTTGGAGTTTTCCTTGACATGGATCTGACTCACTTGACTCTTGGCCTTCCCTATGCCTTGAGATCGCTTGGATTCAACCTTTCTTTACCCCTTTGAAAAGCTATATAAGGAACTTTATGGTACATCGAAGGCATATGAGAGAATTGAGAGTAAAGAAACTATAGTCCATTGTTGCCGAAACTTATGCTTGAGTCTTCATCCCTTTGTCCCTTGGAGCACTTTTTTGTTCTCCCCAAGCTTGCCTTTTGCTTGTGAGCTTGCTATCGAGAGATGGAGGATTGAGGTGGTGGAGGCCCAAGTGGGGGATTCAGTTTCTTCGATTCAAAGACCATCCAATAGAGGTTGTATCTATTGTAATATTTGATTTTATATTAATAGAAATATCTTTTCCTATCCAATAATGTGTGTTTGAATGAATATTTTATCCATGGATGTTTTCAAATGCTTATACATTGTTGATTATATATGCTAGAATATATCTAACACCAATATATATAGTATGCTTGTATTGTTTACTTGTTGTTGAGGAAGTAATCTATCATTTCAAGCTGAAGTTGGAAAGCTCAATGGGGTTCTACTTCAACTGTTCGGAATAAGGTACGAGGTTTGATCCTTTAGTGTTAGACATTTAATTTCTATTGCATATTGGAAAGGATTGATTTCTAGAGTCAAGCTATCTATTGCGGTACCACAAGCCATAGGAATTTCTCTCCATAACAAACACTATAACCTTAGGTGCCCCACACCCACTGCAAGACATGGGACACAGGTAAACCCTGGTGGGATTGATCTCACGACCTCTAATTTACAACAAATGACTTCATAACAACGAAACTGCCAATGAGCCACACCCGTGCGGGCTCAAATAATTATTAAGTTGTTATTCATCATGCAAGTACATTAAATTCATATTTATATATTTTTCAACTACCAGTATCTTAATTTTGTATCGGTATTTTGTGCTCTGAAATATACTTTTTATATTTTTATTAGGTGTTGATATTGTTTCTACACCTCCTTGGGAGGATGGAATCACAAGAATTGGGATCGAGGATATTACATCACAACATGATTGGCTACGCACCAAGTTAGGGGCTATCCACATTCATTTACCATCCAAACAGTCGATCAACATGATGATCGATGTGATCAATGGATTGTTGGAGGTTCACTAGAAGGAAAGGCCTCTTAGTGACATATGGAAAATTAATTGCGAGAGGAGGAGGGACCAGGTACTGGGTCTTAACAAATGGGAGGGTATGGTAAACACAACAAGATGAAAGGACATCAAGGACAGATTATTTGACATCCCTCTTGGTTGCGCTCCTGGAAAACCACTCCAATTGAAAAATATTGGGCTTGAGGCCACTGTGCCTCATGTTTATGATAGGTTTATTGGATCATAGGGCATATTCTCCCACCATGACTAGGTCCCATTGTACTTTTCCAAACATGTGTATGCAGAGATTGTGCTACACATGCATCCTCATTATATGAGTACAACATCATATTTTTATGGCATCAAGTGGGTACAGAATTATGAGCATCTAAGGGCTTATAGAGACCCTACCATTGCACCACCACCTCCTTAACTAGTTCTAGTTCCTAGTCAAAGTGTCATTCGTCTAGATAATGTTGTTGAGCCATCAAGACTCGGAGTTGAGACACAAGATTTGATGGTAGGCTCCATGCACATTGCATTGGGTAGTGCTATAGTGGCCATGCATTAGGATATGTATAGACCATTCCCTATACCTACAAATCCCAAGTTACCATGGGTGGATGAGTTCATTTTTCAGGTGCTTGACCATGATACTCTACCTACATATGCTATGAGTTTCTGAGATACATAGTATCATTGGTATAAAGGATGTAGACTAGTGTTGATAGAATAGGTATATTTATGTACTTAATTATTTTTCATTATATATGTCCATAAATAATCATCTTTAGTAGATGTACATAAAAAAAGATTCAATTGAGTAACAATGATTTTGTTCTATCCATGCAGAGGACCGTGTTTATAGATTCGCCCAATGCCACTTCCCCATTGGTTGAACACCCAACCTTTGTTTCTAGTTACCTCATCTTAACTTTGTTAGTTACATACATACCTATAATTTCAATTATTTTATTGTAACTTTATTCTTGTCTCTTTCTTAGATTGTATAGGGTAGAGGCAATGAGATTGCACAAGAGTAAGAGATGCATTCTCCCTCAAGTTTCAATCGTAATACACTAGTGGATGAGGTGCTGTAACTTATGTTGCAATGCAATAAAGAGTTCAATTTTATTTTTAATTTATAAAGTTCAAATACTATTATTTTATTGATTACATGCATTATGTCACCCTATATAGGCTCAAGTACAACTAGGAGTCGATACTACATTAATGCTCATAGCGGATTGAGGAAGATTGAATCTACATCATCCTAGCGATGACCCAAATACTCAAGACAAACTCAAGTCAAGTAAGTTAATCCATCCACTTAAAATTTTAAAAATATGACATCTACCTAATTTTAAGTACTAAAATCTAACTAACTTACAAAGTTCACAATTTTAATTTTGGCAGCCCCATCTTTAGACACCATGTTTGGTCATGTGTAGTCTTGTTTCCAAGGGCATGGTGAAAATGTACTAGAGGTAAGGGTGACCATAGATCCCACCAAGCACATGGTCCACATATTTGATGAGAATTGTTCATGTTGCACTATTTTTTATTGTTATGCATAGATATATACTTGTTTTTCTATGTATACATATATAGAAATGTAATTTTTTTGTACTATTTGGTATCATATTCTTTGTAGGTGGATATAAGATGTGTGTATGTTTTCATGTTTATGGGAATTTATATTTATCAAGTATGTCTATGTTTATACATTTGCATGCTACCTTTATCTTATGTTCATGTCATTGTCGGTGATTGTACAATTTACAATTTTAGAATTATAAGTTACAAGTTTAGGAATGGATGTTAGAATTATAAGATGCGTGTATGTTTTTATGTTTATGGGAATTTATATTTATCAAATATGTCTATGTTTATACATTTGAATTCTACCTTTATCTTATGTTCATGTCATTGTCGGTGATTTTATAATTTACAATTTTAGAATTATAAGTTACAAGTTTAGGAATGGATGTTACAATTATAAGTTACAAGTTACAAATTAAATTTTACAAGTTAGAGGTTTAGCTTATTTTCATCTTTAATTTTTATTTTATTTAAACCTTATGTTGATTTGTTATTTACAATTCACGATGCCATATACAATTACAAGTTGCAATTAAGACTACAAGTTACAATCTAATTGGAATTACCAATTACAAGAAAACAAATTCATGAAGCTAGTTTCAAGTAACATTAATAATATAATAAGATTGATTCAAATTTTAATGACAATAAGAAATTACAATTCATGATGGTAGTTTCAATTAACAATAACAATTTAATAGCAATGAATAGATTTACAAATGCATCCAAAAAAACTTTACAATTTTCATAATGCTAATGATAACAATTAGAGTTACAATTTATGATTTATAATGTAGAAGTATAGTTATTATTTCCAATTACAAATTAAAGTACAACAAATTACAAATTAGAATATCTACAAGTCACAATTAAAGTTCCTTTTTAAAAGTTACAATCTACCATTGTAATTACAATTGCAAATTACAAAATTTCACAATTACAAATTAAAATATCTACAATTCACAATTAAAGTTCCATTTTAAAAGATACAATCTACCACTGTAATTACGATTGGAAATTACAAAATTTCGCAATTACAAATTACAGTTGTACAATTACTTTTTAAGAAATTACGAATTAGTCATGCACACATTACAAATGTACAATTAATATTTAAGAAATTAGCAATTAAACATCTACAAATCACAACTTACAATATCTTTTGCAATTAAAATAAGATAGATAATAGGGTCATAGATACCATGTGAAATATTGATACAAAATCATATAGTCTTAAAATCATTTTCGATGTGAAATATTGATACCAAAAATAGAGTTACAATTTAGGATTTACAATTATACTTACAATTGCAAATTAAAATATCTACCCCACATTTAGAGTTGTATTTTACAATATACAATCTACCATTTTAACTACAATTACAAATTACAGAAAATTCACAATTACAAGTTGCAATAGTACACTTACTCTTTCAAAAATTACTACTTAGACATGCACATTACAATTTCACAATTAATCTTTAAGAAATCACTAATTAGACATGTACAAATTACAACTTACAATCACATTTGCAATTAAAATAAGATAAATAATATGGTAATTGATGCCATGTGAAATATTGATTAAAAATTAGATAGTCTTAAAATCATTCTTTTGGCGAATGCATTATAGGAACGAAAGTATCCATGATATGGTAATGGTCAACGCCTATTATTAGTTCCCAAGTTTTGATTAGAAACTACGTTCCAAGATATACCATTACAATGAAGTTGTGCACCAACAAAAAGCAGTTACAATGCACATTGAATTCAGTTAGAACTACATACTAACAGATTGTTTTGCGGTCTTGTATACTTTATCGTATATAAGCCTTGTTTTGTAGAGGGATGGTTTTTTGTTTTGTTTTTGTTTTTGTTTTTTGTGTTTTGTTTTGTTGTTTTGTTGTTTTGTTTTGTTTTGTTTTTTTTCTTTTTTTTTTCTGATTCTTATATAGCTTGTTCTATAGTTCTTGTTTTCTTGTTTTGATAATGCTAGTCTAATTTTGAGAGTGGATCATTATGTAACTTTGTCATGAAAATAAGAAGGGATATATGCTGAAGTTTAAGCTGTTGAGTCGAGCCTTGCATAATTGTATGGTGATACCTAAAATTTTCCAAAGTAATGGAATGAAGATTATGTTTCCCTTTATAATTTGCACAATGTCTATATGATTAATTGTTATGGAATGTTTGTGGATTGGATATTAAATATTTATGTATGGATGAATATGATGAATGATTAAGGTGGAAAAGAGATTATGTTCAGTAAGAAGAAACCATCCCTCCTTGTGTGGGACTAATTCAGGTTTCCATTTAATTTCCTATGCACATCTCACGTGAGGCCTTACTCTTTTCATAGAGTATTGAAAATGCTAATGCCTATGGGTTTTTTGTTAGTTGCGTAAGTTGAACCTTGCGCTTGATAGACTACAGGAAAAAATGGTTTTATTGTTAGGACCTAACAAGAATTGTGTAGTGGGTTTGAAGATATGAGGTGGAAAATTTCAAAAGATTAGATCAAAGAATATGTGGAGATAAAGGAGGAAAAAATTCTCACAAAAAGAGACTAGGGGACTCCAATTTTTTTCTCAAAGTTGGAAATAAAGGTATATTTACTTAGATCTACATGATTTTTTCTTTTGTCAGCTTCATATTTGATTTGGGAATAGGTTAAGAGGAAATATAAGATAAATGCCACCTAAAGTGTGTATGTACCAATTGTATGGATTGACGAGAAAATAGAAGAGTTGTTAAATCTTGATAATACTTGGTCTAGAGTAGTGGATTTTTGGTTCATGCATGAGAAAGAAGGATATATTATAGAATTTTCCATAGGATCTATTGAATATTATAGCCACATAGAAGAAAAGTGTGAAGCAGGATCAAGAAGGAGGTTCTTAAAGAAAATTCTATTGTGGTTGAATAAGTTTTTTTTAAGAATGGGATAATGACAATTAACCCCAATAGCATGATAGTGTAATCTATGCACTATGGGGGTGGGGTATGAAGAAAAGGGATAACAGCTTGTCATGGTCATGGATCTAGAAGAAAAATTATCTAGACAGAGAATATACATGCAAGAAGGGACAAAATAAGACAAGAGATCAAAAGAAAGAAACAAGAAAAGGAGCCGACAAGAGAAGATAAAGAAGCTCAAAGAGGAAAGATGAATAACATAGATGGGACTACATGACGAGAGTCTGCACAAGGTTCCTCTTTCCATGAGGGTGTGTAGAGTTTGGTCAAGAAGAGTGCTAATATGATGAGATATCTACTAAGAGGAGTGGAATAGAAGAAAGTGTCGGCTTTGATGATAATAGTGATATCATCCCCCTAAGGCTAAATGAAGAAGAAATCAAGAATATGTGCAATAAGATCAAGTACATGATAAGGAAGGAACCTGCATAGTTGTAAAGGATGCTATGCAACAAGAATGTATCCCCTATGGACATTGCGTTGAAATGATATGCTCACTAAGGTATGACCCTTGCTTCATCCCTACTCCTGAAATCTCTTTGTCTAATCAAGAAGACCAATTAGTATTTGAGTTTTCCAAAGAAGCATGTCATGAAGAATAAATTGGAGGAATAGAATATACTCCTACCTTAGAGAGTACTCCAGTTACCCATAGTCCAAGAATTTTTAAGAATCGACCAAGTTAAAATATAAGAAGCAGTGTGCCTACACGAGGAAGTATGGATATGACATCATATTCCACCCCAGATTGCCTACCGTTCATGGGACATCAAAAGATGATGCATAGAAACATTGGTTTACCTATGAGGCAATATGGGATATGAAAAATATCACATATGAGGATTCCAAGATCACACAACTAGAGACCACATTTAGAGATTGAGAATTGATGCGGTATATGAAGTATAGACCGTTGTTGTCGTAGGCTAAACCTGATCATTGTACATGATTAAAGTGGACCTTCTGAAGAAATTTTATAAGTTGAAGTTTGAATCTCATTTCTTTACCGAGAACAAGGAGATTAAGCATCGGGTTACAGATTTCATCTAGTACTATGACTAGTGGCTCAATATTTTGATGGAACTCCTAATATTATATATCATGGATGTACAACACTGGTAATGGTTGATTGTGTGTATGTTGTTGCATGTCATAGTACCATTAATGTAGTAGAAGGTTGCTACATAGGAATTTTCCCTCAAGATCACAATCAAACTGGAAGTGACTCTAGAAGGCGAATAATTGCCAAGAATGGTGTAGATTTAGACACAAATCACTGAGCCGATTGTCTAATTGCAACAAATTTCTACTGGTAAGGAAATAAAGGAATTTGTGTGGTGTAAATTTTGCAGGATAGAAGGCCACCAAAAGAATGAGTACCCAACACTAAATAATTATTTGGTACTGAAGAACTTAGTATTTTTCTAGCTACACCTAAGTCTAAGTGGTGTGATATTTGTCACATATGAGGACACTCAACTCGTAATTTCCCAATGTTGTAGAAGTATCAAAGATCTGTGCACACACCATTGCGAAAATTTTTACAAGTTAGTTGGACATGATGTAAATAATTGTTATGATCTATAATTAATGAATTATAATATAGTAGATGCATTTTGTGTTTAAGGTGCATAAGAAAATAAGTCACATGTCTTGGGAGGACAAAAGAGAGCAATGAACGGTGAGTTCCTAGGCCGCGGAAGATGATATGGTGGTAGTGGAAGACAAGTAACTTGTTTTAATTGTGGTAGGACAAGGCACTTGGAAATATTCTATATGAATCCATGCACACTATGTGCATAATGTCATAGCTCATAACATGTCATAAAAGACCGTTTAGATCTAGTGAAGAAATGGGAAGACAAAACATGTCAATCTAACATGGTGACTGCTAAACCAATGGGAAATAATAATGTAAAATTCCAGTGCAATTGAACATAGTTACTTGAGTAGGTGCTTGGATAGGCTAAGATGTAGTTGGAGAATGCATTACAACCATGCCAATAAAGCTAAAGATAAGGAAATATATGAAACCTCCACCTATGTTTCAAGCAAAGGAATAACTATAAATTATGTGTGAGACACAAAAATAGGTCAAGGAAGCTACCCAATGGGAGGAAGACCTATGCCAAGATAGGATGCATAGGGAATATCAACTGCATCAGTTGAGAGAAGAAGATGATCATAAAAGAGGACTGCATGAAGAATAATTAATTCTCTCTATGTGCATTGATGAGAAAACATAGACCACGCAACATGAGGCCACATAGTGCAAATAATAGCATCCCATAAATACACACAAGAGCTACGAGAAAGATCCAATAAGTATCTTTTTGCAGAGATGTGTCAATATATTGGATGATCCCCTTGATGTAAATAAAGTAACAAACATGCTTTCAAAGGTGCTAATGTGTAATGATGCCAAAGAACCTATCTCTATGCCACTTCTTGAAAGCAATGTGAATAGGGTAGGAAAGGGAAGAAGAGCTAGGAAGGATTTTATGCTATCTCTAGAATTGGGGGAATTTGAAATGAAATATGTAATGTTGTATTTGGGGGTAGATGTGAATATCATTCCTAAGAAGGCATGGGAGATGATGGGTAAGACAAATTTTGTTTTGTCATCCATACAACTCAGGTTAGCAAACTAGTACAAAGTGTTCCCCATTGGAAGGTTAACTGATGTAGAAGTTAATGTTGATGGTGTGGAGATGGTATCAGAGTTTGAAATGATTGAGATCCTAGAATATGTTTATCCTTACCCATCCCTATTGGATATTTATTGAGCATTCAAGAATAATGATATTCTAAACTTAAAGAAAAATTGCATGTCCTTTGAGTCAAAGGAATTGTGTGTCAATGGTTTGTTTGATGCTACAAAGGGAGAATGATATACAGATCCAGTTCAGGATGACATATGGGTGTGGAGATAGAGAACATATATAATGTTACCACTAGAAAATAAGATTACACAAACCCCACGGTGGATGGAAATATCGGTCGAAATAGTGTCTATTCATTTGATAAAGATTCAAGAGATTTCATGGGATGTTGCTAAAACTAGTTGTATCAAGTGTACACCAGGAGATGCACATGCATTACAAATTATGTGTGCTAGATTAGGTTATAGATGGGTGATCCACCATTTCTCAATGGAATAGAGAAGGTATATGGTTTCCTTGAGTAGATACAAGAATGAGTTCTAGAGGATTGATGGGTAGATGCAATGGATGCAGTACCCAAGGAACACCTACATGATGGTGGAAGATGCATATAAAAGAACTATGAAGCTAGGAATATGTTAAGGACTATATCACGGAAAGGCTTCAGTTTTCTTCAAACATGGAGCTCCTCAATATATTCAAAGGAGACAATTATGCCGTGAAACACCTAGAGTTCTATTAGCAGTGATCGAAGATGAAGAGTGTACCATGTAGAGAATCAATGCACTAGTTATACCATACATTGGATGTTGTATTGCATAGTTGTTATGTTGATTAGGAAATAAGAAGGTATACTAATTTTTGGGAGAGAGTGTCTACTGAATTTACTATCACATACTATTTTAGTTCTAGAGATGTGAACCTAGATGAAGTTCTCCATCGCATGAAACAATTTTTTGGATAAATACAAGAGGAGGATTTAATGCAAATAGTTGTTTGTGCTTATAACGATTACTTTGCATAGCTGAACAAACCAATATATTGTTGGAAAGTAGATAGTAAAGAGATTTATGATAATTAGGATCCATGCAATATACAAATAAAGGAAATTATTTAGACAATGTGTTGTGTAGGATGAGCCATTTTCTAGCATTGTGCCAAAGTTCAAAGATTGTCTCAAGACAAAGATGCATAACATTGGCACTCAGGAGGATCCCAATATGGCCATAATAGTAGAATATTGGTACTAGGAGATAATCAACTAGGTAGTCAACCTACTTAAAGAGCATGTATATTTGTTTCTATGCATCTTCTCAGAGACAAATGGGATTCCAGAAGCCCTCAGAGATATGAATATTCAGTTAAAGGAGGTGGTGAAACAAGTTAAAACAAGGCCATACATATTGAATCCTCAATATAAGGGAAAATGAACAAAGAGCTAGACCATATTCTGGATGCATTAATTATATTCATGGTAGAGGAATCATAATGGATCAGTCCTATTGTGGTCCAGGATAAGAAGACAATAGAAATCCATATAACTGTGGATTATACAATCTAAATGCAACATGTGTACATGAATCATTCCCTACACCTTTCATATATGAGGTGTTAGAAAATGTAGGGGGTTTCAAAGCCTATTTTTTCATTGATATATTAAGTGGTTACCATCAGGTGTGTATAACTGAGGAGGATCACACGAAAACCACTTTTGTGAGCGAGTGAGATATTTTACCTACAATGCCATTCTATTTGTGTTGGGTATATGTTATATTATTTGCATGTGTGTGTGTAGCATAAATGTTATTTTCAGTGCTATGTATGATGATACCTATTGGCACCTTCACAGAAACATCTGTTAGGCCATGCCGAAGCGAGCAACCATTTTTTGGTTGTTTTTGGCTATTTTGGGGAATTTTCTTAAAGTATGTAATTTAATCCTAGTTAAGGGATTAGGGTATATTTTGTAATATGGGTTAACATATTAGGATATTGGATTCCTCTCAATACCTATATTTTGTGTTGTGAGCGAATCATTATGATAATGAGAAAATAATAGGTGTGGCTCCAAGGTTTATTGGTTTTCTCGGTTAAAGGTTTCTAGGGTAAATATGTGTGTTTATGTGTGAATGTTGTGTTGTAATGTTTGTTTTGCATAAAATAACATGTATGCTTTGATTCTATGCATAGGTGTAAGAATTATGTATGGTATCAGATCTCGATAATTGGCATTAGGGGGACGCCTTTGTGGCTAAGGGTTCGATGTGGTTGATCGATCTTGGATATGTGATAAACCTGGGTTCAGTGGGAGCTCTAAAACATTGATTTGTGAAATGAAATAGAATGGTAATCAATCAGAGAATTGAGATCGAGAAATTTAATGGCTATAATTTTTAGGTATGGAAGCTCAAAAAGGAGGATCTTCTTGTAGATCAGGAATAGTTGATTGATGTGCATTCGAGTATGAATCACACTGGAACGTCACAAGATGATTGGGATAAATTAGAAAAAAAGGTGAGGAGTACAATATGATTATTCTTCTCAAACTCTGTGTTGTTGAATGTATCTGGTGAAGATAATGCGGTAAATATTTAGAGAAAACTAGGGAGTTTGTATCAATCAAAATCCCTTGTGAAAAAATTGTTTCTGCAAAAGAAATTATTTCATGTCAGAATGGATGAAAATGACACAGTGACATAGCATCTAAATGTCTACAATACTATGCTAATTCAGATAACCTATGTTGGAATTAAAATTGATGAAGAGGATAGCTATATTACATTATTGTGTTCTTTTCCAAATTCCTGGGTCGACCTAATTATTGCAATAGGTAGTGCTAGTCAAGCGACCTTAAAATTCAATGAAATAGTATCATCCCTACTATCAGAAGAGATGATATGGAAAACCATAGATAGTCATAACATGGATTCCTTGTCTATGAGAGGTTGACCCTAGGAGAGAAATAAAAATAAGGAATATTGGGGGAGATCTAAATCTAAGGGTAGATCTAAATCCCTAGGAAAAGGAATAAGGAAGTGTTGGAAATGTAGGAAAGATGGGAATTATAAAAAGGATTGTAGATCTAAGAATGTTTATAAAGAAAATGGATTTAGGGATACCCCTTCCACAAAATAAAATACCTCCTCAGAAAAAGGAGGGTATTTGTACCTAGCTTCCACTAGTAATCATTTAGAGCATGATATATGGTTGATTGAATCATGTGCATCGTGTCATATGGCCGTTCATACGGAGTGGTTTTGTGAATATGAAAATTCCAATGAAGGAGATGTGTACTTGGGAGATGATTCACCAACCAGTATCATTGGAAGTGGTAGAGTCAAGGTGAAAATCAAGGATGAAAGGATTATAATTTTACCTTGAGTGCTACACATTTTAAATATAGAAAAAATACTTGATATTAGTTGGAAATATGGATCTTGCAGGTTTAAATACTATGTTTGGAGATGTTGGTTGCAAAATGGTTTGAGTATCAATGGTATTGATGAGGGGAGTTTAGTATGGAACTCTATACAAATTATTGGGAAGCATCATCATTAATGAACGTAATAGTTTTGTTGTACTTGAGGAAGGAGGTAAATATGATAGAAACCTGACTCCATCAGGAGGAAATATAATGCTATGGCTTCAAATCTTGGGGTATATAGGAGAAAAGGGACTTCAGGCATTTTAAGGTAAAGGTATTCATCCATATTTATGTGAGAATGAAATGAAAGGGCATATATATATATTCAAATGCACATATATATGGTGATAAACATAGTGATACAATAAACTTAGATTCTATTAAATGAATGAAACTTAGATTATATTAAATGAATGAAACAAAACAGACTATTAAGGAAAATCAACTAGAATGGTGGTAGTTGTATCTCTGAGAAGAGATGTGGTGGCTACACTCACTCGTGACAAGATGAATACAAAATAGGCTGAAGGGAATTTTGTCATAAATCCTTTGAGAGGAAAAACACCCTAAACCTAACCCTAGGAGATGAATCATCATGAAGTTTGCGGCCGCTAGGTGGTTAGTTGAACAATCAAATTCTCGGGGTCATAAATTTGGGGCACTTGATAGCCCGTTGGAAAGGTATATCCTAGATTTAAAAATTTTGATTGGATCCTAATGCATGCCAAAGGAAACCATTGCCCCCTTGAATCACCAAAACGCATTCTTTAGGGCCTCAAAATGGATCCAAAAGTTTGGGACCCGGAAAACCATAGAAAATGACAATAAAATTGTCAACATGAGAAACTGTTTGAGCTAGTGGAATAGGTGGTTGGCCACCTATACCTATACCAATATGGATCATTCCTCCCCCATTAGGAAGAAATTGTATCCATTACGTTGAGTGCCCCCATCAAACAGGAAAAAATATGCTGAACTTGACTCTTGGTGAGCTACTTGCCTTAGTGGAGGAGCTTCCCTGCTTTAACAACTCGATATAGTTGGATCTTCTATTAGTGAGTTCACTTAACCTATGTTTCCATGATATGATCAATGGTTTATTTTTCCATGCATTTGGGATTAATCTCTGTAGGTGTCAATTGTTCTGCCACCTCCGAGATGGCCAACAATGGTGCAAAATATGGTCGAAGGAGCTCCACATTGAATATTGGGTGCAACCCAAGGAATGGAGGAATGCTTAATTTTAAAGCATTATCACCAGATACCTTGGTGATGGTGTATGACCCATATCGAAGTGGATGAATCTTGTGATGGGGCCTTACAAAGATCTCTTTCTTTAAATGCAACCAAACCTTATCCCCACCCTGGAACTTGTGTGGAACCCAATTATGGTCATGTCACTGCTTGTATTTAGTATTGGCCTCATCTAAAATGTCATGAACATGTTGGTGGATGTGATGGATTCGTTCAACAAATATGGTGGCCTTATCAAAATTATCCCAAGAATGGGATGATTCCTCCTATGTGGATGCAAGGGCAAGAGCTACATTAATTGGGGCCAATGGTTGGAAACCCAAGCATGCTTGAAAAGGGTTGTGACCCATAGAGCTATGCAGAGCTTGATAATAGCTATGTTGAACATAAGGAGGGATCTCATCCCATGTGTGGGGATGTTTAGAATTGTACATTCTCAAAATATGCAGAATCATCTCATCAAATACCTCTGTTTGTCTATCATTCTGGGGGTGGAAGGAAGTTGATTTGGTGAGCTTGGTATCCATCAATGACGATAGGATAGACTAGAAAGTGCTCAAGAACCTGCTACCCTAATAAAAAATGATAGTCCATGGAAACCCAAAATGAACCCAAACATGATCGAATAATAGCTTAGTAGTGGCTTTGCCATAGATTCTATTCTTATAAGCTCTCAGAATGGCCATCTTAGAGAAGTGATCAACAACCACAAACATACAATCATTACCATGCTTAGTTTAAGGTAGTCCTGACATGTAATCCATGGATATGGATTCCCATGGCCCATTTGGAGTGGGAAGGGGGGTGTACAACCCTTGCTTTTTAACGACTGGTTTTGCAATGGAGCAAGAACTACGTGATTACATAGAGAAATTTTCACATGTTGCAAATATGGACTCAATTAGACTAGTTCTTGCGCTTGCAACTAGTAGTGTTGGGAAGTTCACCACATGGATGTAAAGAGTGCATTCTTGCATGGTGAGATACATGAGGAGATCTATATGAATCATCCTGAAGGTTTCCAAGAGAATCATTCATTGGTATGTAGGATGAAAATATCACTTTATGGACTCAAGCAAGCCCCCAGGGCTTGGTATGCAAAAATGGATGCTTTCTTGCTCTCGCTTCACAAGATGCAAATCAGACCCTAATGTGTATTTGCAGAAAAATGATGTTAAATTTCAGGTAATTTTTATTTATGTAGATGATATTATTATTACAGTTAGCTTCACCAATTTAATTGGCCAAATTAAGAGCTCTTTGCACAGTGAATTTTCCATGACAGACCTAGGATTGCTAAGGCAAATTTTGGGCTTGGAAATTGAGAAAAATGGCAAGGGAATCATGCTGATTCAGACACAGTATGATTTAGCCCTACTAAATAATTTTAATATGGATGAGTGTAATGAATCCAAGTCTCCCTTTCTTTCTGGTATTGAAATGCATGAATTTGGCAACTACCCAATGGTGGATATTACACTCTATAGGAAACTAGTGGGCAACTTGCTCTACCTCACTCATGCATGACCTGATTTGTCTTATTCTATGAGTGCTGTAGAAAGAAATATGCATCAGCCACATGAGATCAATTAGAGGGATGCAAAAAGAATTCTTTAGTATGTCCAGGGAACTAATAAATTCGGGGTGCACTACACAGCTAGTTCCTCACTTCAACTAGCTAGATTTTCTGATTGAGATTGGGATAGTGATCCAAATGACATGAAGTAACCATCAGATTTTTTATTCATGTTTTCTGAAGGTCCCATTTTATGTTCAAGTAATAAAAAACACACCATCTCACTTTCATCAGCATAGACCGGAAACAGGGTAGCAGTCAATGCTGCAACACAGTGTGTTTTGTTGTAGGGAATTCTCCGGGAGTTTAGTGTCATAATTGATTCTCCAACCAATATTTGGGTGGATAATCAGAGTGCCATCAAGATATATACTAATATAGTACATAGGTATAGGGAAAATTACGTAGAGATACACATGCATTACATTTAGGGCTTAGTGCATGACAGGATGATCTCACTGTAGTATTGCCCATCCACAGAGCAAACTACTGACATTTTTACCAAGGCTTTCACTGAGAAGACCTTCACTTACCTAAGATATTTGATTGGGGTGAGTGAGGGATGGTAATTTTATATTATTTATTGTAGGTCCAGC
Organism: Pseudotsuga menziesii; assembly: GCA_001517045.1. Lineage (NCBI taxonomy): Eukaryota > Viridiplantae > Streptophyta > Pinopsida > Pinales > Pinaceae > Pseudotsuga > Pseudotsuga menziesii. The sequence goes on from LPNX010481350.1 coordinate 76,383, forward strand.
CCATATCCATTCTGGAGGAAAGGTTTTATCCCATGAGGTTTTCCTTCTTTCCTCGGTTCACATGGACAAATAAAAATTGTAATTTATGAATTATGTATTTGAGGTGACTTGAGCCATTGTTGCCAAGGCCTTCATCATTTTGTCAGCATACTTAGTTTTTGGATTAAGGGAGGGTTTTAGAACAATAATCCATCATTAGTACCTTATTTACACTAATTAGTTAATTTTATTTCTTTTTAAGCTTTAATACACTATGAGGTGGACTAGGGGTGCTTAGGTGGATATATGCCATGTCAAATTGAGGCTCCATTACCCACATGGGTACTCTAGCTTAGTAAACCAAACAAATATGCACATACATCATTGTTGGTGCGCTCCCATTCATTGAATGTGGACAAAAAAGTTGACTTGGAGCGCTAGAGTGGGATTTTGCCCAAATTTGGCTTGATTTGGTGCAATTAATGTTTCATTGAGACTCTAAACCACCTAGTTTTCCACATACATGCTATCCAAGGAGTAATCATTGACCCAAAACACATCATCCATGCCACTTCATCAATTCATGGCCATTTGGAGAGATTTGGGATGAGATTGGCCCACCTAGGGGGGTTTGATGCCATTTTGGAAATTTTGGCTTATTTGCTCACAATTGGCTTCCAAATCCATTCAAAACTCTTATGATGTATTTACAAAACTATTAATAAAAATTTCATGGTTATATAGCCCAAAATTATCTTGTTTTCAGCTATCATTGTGTGTAATTTATCTATAATTTGATGGTTTTTGCTTAATCTTGCACCCAAATTTGATTTGTGAACATCACTAATGCTCCTGGATTCTCCTGTGGTTTGAATTACTCACTTGCTGGTTCAAATTTCTCACAATTGTTGAGAATGAAATGTAGCAGAGTCACGTACACCCATTGTTGTGAGTGTAAGAGGCTCTCCATTTCCTATGGCTCCAGTGATGCTTCCAGCTAGATTTTTGTGGTTGCTATGGTGGCACTAGGTTCTACGTCTATGATATACTTACCCATTTATTTCTATGAAATAATTGTTTGAGTTAGATTCTAGATCCACGGATTTTTTCTCGGCCAACAATGACTTCTTTGAGCGACATTCATCCACTAGAGGAATTTTGAGGTCTAACATGGGCGTCCTAAGGAAAATAATAAAATAATATTTATTAATTTTGGAGGAAGAAAGAAAAAAAACTACTTTTTGTGTTCGTATTTTTGACATATCTCCTTATTTTTTATGAAAATTTTGATTGGGAGAGCTCATTGGATGCATAATTTGATTTTGCATCCAACGAGTGCCCACACTGCATACTTTTGACGGACCCCACTACCCCAAAAACAAGAAATACCTAAAAAAACATGATGATGACATTTTTTCAGGTATTTCTGGTTTTTGGGGTAGCGGGGTCCATCAAAAGTATGTAGTGTGTGTACTTGTTGGATGCAGAATCAAATTCCGCATCCAATGAGATCTCCCGGTTGAAATTTGAGTAAAAACATAGGGAGATATGTCGAAAACACAAAAAAAGTAGTTTTTTTTTATGACAAATATGTCAATTCAGCCATTAGGGTTGAATCATTTTATTGAAATTCTATTGGTTCTTGAATTCCAACTCACAAGAACTTATTGTTGGAACTTTTTCTTATAAGGCCCATTTTAGACCCCAAATTTCCTCTAATGAATGTTGTGCCAGGGGATTTTATGGAATTGGCACCACTTGCTGGTGTCCTTATTCAATTTCCCATTACCCTTATTTGTCTGTCTTGGAATGGTTGTTGGTACTTTGGACATACTTGCTCTATCCTTTGGGTTGTGAGTTAGGGCCACTTTTTCTCAGCTTCTACTCTTGATTTGTAGACCAAAAATCCTGCTTATTCTTTTGCTTAAACTTTTGCATGATTTTGACGGTGTATTGGTAATATGCTCCTAGTGAGGATATGTCCAGGAAATCCATCTCTAACTGAATGTACCTGTGCAAACCACTGGGTTAGTTTAGAACCAAGTGTGATTCACAGTTTCTAATACCCATATTTGAGCGCAGGGTATAGAATATATTAGTATACTCCGACATTGTTTGGTCTCTTTCCTAGTGCAATGTCGTCCACCGGGTGTAATGGTCATCATAGTTTTCGACAGTGTAGAATTCCTATTTGAATAGATCAAAAAAATATTTTGAATTGGGTTCTATTTTGAATATCTCATATTCATCCTTTGCATGCCTCTTGCAATACCCATCCCACCAATATTTGACATGAGGGAGGGACTTAAGGAGTGCGAAGGTGATCTTTTCACTGTCGAAATTTTTTTGAATAGAGAAGTAACCCTCTAATAGAATTAACTATTTTTTCAAAGCATTTGCATCTATCTTTCCTTCAAATAAGGATATGTAAAAGTTAACTTGTACCTTGAAGGGAGTCACACCCCTAAAAGGCTACTCGTAGAAGGTGCATCTGCTACCGTTGGCATTCTTAGAAGGATCTGGGTGAAGTTATCCATCATCTTGTTCCTCTGTCATTCGAGGGATTCCTCAAGCAATATTTTAATAGGATATCCTGCTTCATCATCTTTGTTTTTTCTCCCTCCATGTGAGGCTTCTTGGGATGGCGACAGGTATTTTCCCCAAGCTCAACTAGTACAAGACGCAACTCTCAATATTCAGATCTCGGGGACATGCACTAAGAAAACACACTATGTAGAAATATCTAATACCAATGATTCATATTTATGTAAGAACAAAATGAAAGAGCATATATATATTCAAATGCATAGAAATTTATGGCAATAAACAAAGTGATATAGTAAACTCTGATTCTATTAAATAAATGAAACATAACATACTGTAAAAAAAAAGAAACTAGAATGGTGATAGTTGTATTAGTAAGAAGAGATGTGGCGGCTACACTCACTCCTGACAAGATGAATACAAACAGTGGTTGAAGGGAATTTTATCATAATTCCTTAGAGAGGTAGAAATATCTAAACCTAACCCTAGGAGATGAATCATCATGAAGTTTGTCGCCCCAATGTTGTTAGTTGAACAGTCAACTTCTCGGGGTCATAAATTTTTCATATGAACTACATTTGAGGCACTAGATAGCCCATTGGAAATTTCTATATGAGCTTTAGAAATTTTGACTGGGGAAAAATGTCGGTCAAACATGTCCATTCCCCCTCGCCTCTGAATCGCCAAAAATTGTCATTTAGGGCCTCAAAACGAACCTGAAAGTTTAGGACCCCAAAAAGCATAGAAAATTACAATAAAAATGTCAACATGAGAAACTGTTTAGATCCAGTGGAATAGGTGGGTGGCCACCTATACCCATACGGACAAGGTATGGTTGAAGGTATGAATGATTACACTCTATATTTTGATTTATGTTAACATTGCATATATGGAAAACATAATTGAGTAAGATTTGCATTTGGTGCTCTAAGACCTAAGGGAATTCTAGAGTTAGTACACAGTGATGTATTTGGACCTATGCATGTTCCATCATTAGGTAGATATGTGTGTTATATTTCATTTATATATGATTCCCAAGGAACACGTGGATTTATTTCCTTCAAAATAAGTATGAAGTATTTGCTAAGTTTAAAAAATTTAAGGTTCTTGTAGTAGGGATTTTTCCTTGCTACAGTAGCAGGAATGGCTCCCTTCTATCTATAGGACAAAAGGGTAGGCTCCTCCTTGTGGAAAAATTGAAAAGAAAAATGGAACATAAAGAACAGTAATGAAAACAAAGATGGAAGAGAAATATGAAGAACCCCTCTGCAAATAAAGGTTAGGGTTCCACTTCCAATAACCTGCAAACAATCATTAAGCTATAGTAAACCAAAATACCTGCAAAACAAGTTAGGAAATAAACCTTCAAATGAAACCATGGATAAGAAAGAAAAGAAAAAACTAAGAAAATACAACAAAGAACAATCTATACCTTCTCTTTGGGTGGAATGGGCCACCATGCCCTAGCTTGAAGAAGCACCTCTCTTGGATGGGGGAGCTATGGCTCAATGGAGATGGAGGAGAGGGAGTGTGGGTGTCTTGAGAGAGAAAGGGTCTCAAGGCATCCATGGATAGCATAATAGTATGCAAGGGAGAAGTGTTTTGAGAGTGACCCCCCACCCTCCTTTTATAGCTTTTTGGGGTTTTAGGGTTTTAAGCCCTTGGTCTAGGATTTAGCCCCTTTTTTTGGATTTTAGCCCCTTTTCCCCTAATTTTAGCTCCTTCTAGGGTTTTATCCCCTTTTGGGGGGATTTAGCTCCTAGGAGAGTATTTTAGGCTTCTTTTTGGGGTTTTTAAGCCCTTTTCTTCATCCTTAAGCATTTTTGAGGGTGTGTGGGTCTAATGGAGGGTCGTGAAGTGGTGTCCTTGGGTGGTGTAGGTCATGGAAAGCTTAGTGAGGGATTTTTTGGGTTAATAGTTCTTATAGAATATCAGTCAGAAAAAAAATAAAGGTGTTGAGCATAAATAATGGTGGAGAGTTCTACGGGAATGAATTTGAGGACTTCTATATGAATTGTGATATAGAAAGGGAGAAAAATACTCCATACACACCTCAATAGAATGGATTTTCCAAGAGGATGAATAAGACCCTGATGGAAAAGGCATGAAGAATGCTAAGCAGTGTTGGGATAGGACAAGAATTCTAGGAAGAGGTGGTGGAGACATCACGTTACTTGGTAAATCAATCACGCACTTCAACATTGGTTGAAAAAAATCCACAATAGGTATGGAATGGTAAGAAACCCTATTTTAAGCATTTGAAAGTTTTTGGAAATGATGCTTATGTACATGTTCCAAAGGAGAAAATGAGCGAATTGGATAAATAAGATAGAAAATATACCTTTATTGTGTTAGTATTATTAATCCTCCCTTGACCATACTATCTCTTAGATTATATTTTCCTAACTTAGGAACCTTAACTAATTATTTGGGTCCACTAGTACCATTGGGTCCACTTGGTCTAATGGGGCCACCTAGATCAGTTACTAGAGTGTGGGGAACACTGCTAGAGGTTAACTTCCACGTACTACATGTTCATGCATCGATTTGGGTGCCTCCTAGACCAATCCCTACATTTTAGGAGCAACTGGGAGTCATGGCACCAACCTCGATCAGTTAGGTGGAGTTGGAACTAGTTAGTCTTAGTTAGCCCCTATTTACATTCAGTTACTTCACAATCAGTTAGCTAGAACTAGCAATTCATGGATAATGCATGGCTGCATGGGGAGGAGTGCTTTTCCTACCTACCACACTTAGTTTCACTGAGTTAACTGGCTGTAACTGATTGATTGAGTTGTTGGAAATCAGGGAGTTGAACTTTGAACTCAAACCTTGTCAGTTGCTTCATAATTAGTTAGGTAGCACTAGTAATGCATGGCTAATGCATGGCTGTGAGGGGAGGATCTTTTTTCCTACCTGCCACACTCAGTTGCACTGATTTAACTAGCTTACCATAATTGATTGAGTTATTGGACATCATGGAGTTGATCTGTTGGACTACAATATTGATTGAGAGACCATGAGTTAGAGATTTAGTTAGATATAGTCAGATCCACTTGGTAGATTCAAATTTCTACCTAATGCATTTGAATTCTTCCTATTTGTAACCTATTGTACATTGGATTTATTATTGTGAATGATACTGTAAATTCCTGAGCAATACTTGTCTGATTCCTTTGTGGTTTTTTTTGTTCAGTTTGTGTCTTCATTCTCCATTCAATTTCTGCAAACATTATTAGAACAATCTACTTGAAGATATCAATGGAATTCAAATTCTAATATGGCATCAGAGCCTTCTCAGGAAGGTTTCATGCTTTTTTCTCTGCATCGAACATCAGAAGTAGCTGGGTTTACACAAAATTCCCCTATGAAAATTTGTTGGCTATGGATTTATTCAGAGTAGCAGAGAGGGCGTGACAGACCCTAAAAACATGTTCATGATGGGAGGAAAAGCACGATTCTAACAGTTCATATGTTTTAGTGTGTTATTGCAGTGAAATTGACAGGTGCTACATAGCTTGTGTGAAGCTTTACAAGTCTTCCAGCAAGAGAAATTATGAGTTCACATAGTGCTGAACCACGAATCCTAACAACCTCCAATTATCTTGTTTGGAAAGTTGATATGCAACTTTCCTTATGCAAAAATTTCTACCACAATATCATTCATGGATGGGAGGATGAAACTCATTAGCCGGTTGAGCGGAACAAGTTTCTGAACCGTTGTGATGAAGCATTCGGGTACTTAAGTACTTATATATGCAAAGATCTCCTCTTCCACCTAGAAGGCTTGAGGACTCCTAGAGAATCCTAGGATAAGCTTGATAGCTTGTTTAAAAAACAAGATGATCTTCGAGGATACATTCTGAAGAATGAGTTGGTGTCTTTACATCCCAGTAGTTACGAGACTATTGAGCAATTATTTACTAAATTCAAGTCTCTAGTACTCCAGTCCAGATAGTGCGAAATAGAGCGAAAGGATGAGCATAATGTTCTTTCCATACTCAGCAAAATAGGCCCTGATTATTCTGTATTTGTTTCCATATTTCATTCCAAGCAGGAAAGCTTTCTTGATTGGAAAATTCCTTCATTAGATTATTTTTTAGATTCCTTAATCAAGGAGAAAGAGAAGTTGATCCAAATGGGAGTCATCAATAGCTCCTAAGATCAATATTTCCTAGTTACTGACTTTTCCAAAGCACAAGAAAATGGGAAATCAAAGAATAAGGATCCAAAAGCAGCTGATTTGAATAAAAAAACTTTTGAAAGGGCCTTCGACTCTAAGAGGAAAAAGAAAAAGTGTCTCTACACTGTATGAAGGGTTTTCATCCAGAGGAATTGTGCATGAATAAGACCCTTGACTAGATGAAATATTTATGTCTTCAGGACAATATTTTCCTTACAAGAAAATAAGTGATGTCATATGATCAAGAGCAGACTGAAGAAGATGAGATATGCTTTCATGCAAGCCCCTCTCCGTCGAAGGCTTATGTGCTATATTTTAGAGCATCCAACCACATGGTTTCTTCCATGGAATCCTTCATCACTTTCCCTCTATCAGGAGTACCTAGCAGTCATATGGGATATGACTCTAAAATCCCATATGTTGAGAGAGGTTTAGATAAATTCCAACATGATGATTTCATGCCCTCTACTACAAAAAAGAAAATTGTTGAAGATGAAGAAGAAGCAGATTTTTCCCTACAGTTAATTCAAATGGAAGAAAGTCTCCTTAAAGTGACTCCTTCTCTTGCTGCTCCAGAAGTGTATGAGATCCATGATATCTCACCTCATCACATGGCTGATCCAGAAGAAGACATTCAAATCCCTATTTTTGAATAAAAACACTCTTCCTATTCTCTGCAAAAATCTCCAGTAATTGTTTAAATTTTGTGCATAGTTTATCGGTAACCGTTTCAGAAACAATAGAGGAATTTGATTTCTCTATCTATAATGATGTTGATGGTGTGCATATCATTAATACCAGTGATATTCTAGAAATAATATTATATTATAAGAGTGATCCATTCACTCTCATTAATCTAGAGCTTCTAGTAAATTCCTATAGGATTGCATGGACCAAAAATCAGAATTTTGAAGAAGGAGAAGATTGTGCATCTACCGTCTCGGTGGAACAAAGTTTTTGATCTGATATGAATATTTTTGGATTTAATTTATTTTCTGATATGATAATATTTGATTTAGGTTTCAAGATTCAAGAGCTTTCAGTATTTCTTATAAATGGTTTCATCATTTTTGGTGTGACAAATCAAGCACTGCAAGTCTCTTTCAATTTTGTTGTTGAGAATTCGATGTAAGTTCTTTCTTATGAATTTTACGATATCATATTTTGTGAATTATTGGATATTTCTAAAGCTATATCATATTATATATCTCAAGAATTCGCTCTCCATAGTCCCAGGACTTCTCTACCTTTGGTCACATGCTCATCTCCTCACCGAACTAGTAAAGAGGGAGACATTCTGCATCCTCCTGGACACTTGCTGCTAACACTTGGGGATGATTTTACCACTCATGTTTTTCTGTTCAAGGCTGGAATATATCAGGTTCTTGGGTGTTCCTTACATGGTTTGAATTCTCAATAATTTTTAACCTCTCTTTAGTTGATTGCAGTTGCTCTACATGGGTCCATTTTTCACCATGTAGCTGTTTATATTTCTGATTCGGTTGGGTACATTGTTCTTATTCCAAAGAGAAATATTCCTCTAGGAATAAGCATGTTGTTTGGATTCATGGGTTCACCTGCACAGAAGAACCAAGAAACTTCTATTGCATAGTAGCAGCAAATGTTTTCACCAATTTTTTCAAATTTTGTATTTCTGCTTATTTTGAGAGGGGGGTTCCTATGAGTTTTTCCCCTATTTCCTCGGTTGTATTAAGGAGCATTATTTCTTTTATATTGTATTTCGGTGACCTATGGTCTTGTTACCAGGGTCCATAGTTTTCCAACATAGGATTCATGGGGGGTGTTAGGATTATTAATCCTCCCTTGACCATACTGTCCATTAGATTATATTTTCCTAACTTAGGAACCTTAATTCATTATTTGGGTCCACTAGTACCATTGGGTCTAATTGGCATAATGGGGCCACCTATATCAGTTACTAGAGTGTGGGGAACACTGCTAGAGGTTAAATTCCACTTACTACGTGTGCATGAATTAGTTTGGGTGCCTCCTAGACCAATCCCTATATTTTAGGAGCATCTAAGAGTCCTGACACCAAGTTACCAACCTCCATCAGTTAGGTGGAGTTGGAACTAGTTAGTCTTAGTTAGTGCCTAGTTACATTCAATTACTTCACAATGAGTTAGCTAGCACTAGCAATGCATGGATAATGCATGGCTGCATGGGGAGGAGCATTTTTCTTACCTACCACACTCAAATTCACTGAGTTAACTACCTGCAATTGATTGATTGAGTTCTTGGACATTAGGGAGTTGATCTTTGGACTTAGAACTTGTCATTTACTTCACAATCAGTTAGGTAGCACTATTAATGCATGGCTAATGCATGGTTGCATGGGGAGGAGCATTTTTCCTACCTACCACACTCAATCCACTTGGTAGATTCGAATTTCTACCTAATGCATTCGAATTCTTCCTATTTTTAACCTATTGTAGATTAGATTTATTATTGTGAATGATACTGTAAATTCCTAAGCAATACTTGTCCGATTCCTGTGTGGTTTGTTTTGTTTAGTTTGTGTCTTAATTCTCCATTCAATTGCTGCAAAAATTATTAGAACTATCTACTTGAAGATCTAAATGGGATTCAAATTCTAATATATTGGCTATAGATGACATGAAAGGTTTTAAGAGTCAGAATCCTGTAACTAAGAAGACTGTTTATAGTTGAGAAGTTGTGTTTAGAGAGGTAAAGGAAGTCCCCAAACATGAAGTGAATCCAATGGAAAAGGAATCATAGAAGATAAAGTTTGAGTTAGAAGGTGAAGAATCTGACTCAACAGAAGAAGCTGAATCAGAAAAAGAAGAACCTCATACCCCAGTTTTGGGGAGATCATCTCGAGTGTAACACTAAAAAAAATTGTAAAAGTTTAAAATTTTTCCTTGTGACAATAAATGTTAAAACCACGCCTAAGAAATTTCAACTAACCGCTACAGTTAACATTCTTAAATATCTGAAACTGGATACTACATGAATTCATTTACTGATATAAATATATACAATGCATTTATTGCTAACAGTATATAAAAGAAAACTTTGAAATTTCAGTCTAATCAAGTCCGAGATGGAGTGTGTCAAATTTAACTACTTAAATTCCTAGTAAAAGTAAGATTTTAAAATATTGTTCTTCTTGTGTTACTGAAGGGGCTCTTGGTTGTGCCCGTGGCTTACATTGCTTATTGAAGCTAATGCAGTGAACTGGTGTTCTTCTTACCAGTTCTTTTACATGTAAGAATTATACTTCCAATTCAGAATCCAGATTACTTATCTAGATCAGCAGAAACAAATGCTAGAGAACTCGTTTAATTTAAAGCTTTTGATTACTGAAGGTATCGAACACTTATTTACCTTCCATAACATTTATGTCTTTGAAAACAAGCTTTCTTGGGTTCTGATCTTTTAAAATCTAAATTCGTCAAGTAAAATAGCCCTATGAAACTATACCTAACTCAATTTATCTAGGCTTATAGTTATATCTATTGCAAAGTTTTTTTTATATATTTTTATATAAATATTTGAAGTAAAAGTCAAACATATAGGCTTTACCCCATTTCATATGTGATTCCAAAGTATTTATGTTTATCCTAACATAGCATGCATTACAATCATATATA